>PQVD01002676.1:23180-52833 GCA_003012265.1 Setaria equina
AAATTTCTTAAATTCAAAAGTAAAAAGTTTGGGGCGATAAATAGAAAACACTACACTGAAACCTAACGACTAATTTTTTTGTAGACTTTTGAAATACTGTTTCAAATTTTAAAATATTGAAATTGCACAAGGTGAGTGAAATTCCAAGTAGTATAACCAAAAAATCCATTGAGAATTTCAAAATATTCAGAAATAAATAAAATAGATGATTAGGTAAAGTGGCAGGATATCATAGAAATGGAAAAATATGAGGCTCATGGAAAAAGACTCAGAATTTTGCAAGTTTGAAAGGTCAACACGTTTTATATGAAAGTTAAATTATGGCTACTGCATTGTTTGATCCTTCACTTGAAATGGAAGCAATGACATTAGCACACTATGAAATACACTGAAAGATGCACAAATATCGAAAACTTCTCAGAAAACTACTTTTTTTTTAAGGTTAAGAACAGCAAGTGCCATTAAAGTTTGATAGAAAACGGAAAACAATAAGAAATAGAGATGACGTGCTGTAGAGATTAAGAAAATTGTTTTGTAAGTGCACTGGTGAATTATAGAAAAACAAGAAGAGAAACTACGTCAACCGATTAGAAAGTTAAAGCAGGGTCGGTGCCGTCGAGGTCAGGTCAAACAAAATTAGGTCGGGGTGACTGAAGGAAAGGAAAGGGAACGAAACGAAGAGTAAAATGCACTGAAATCCTCGAAGGCACAGGTCGCTTCATAGCCAACATATCAAATTGAGCCACAAAAAATGACAAGGATGAAAAGCAACAAATATTCTACTAGCAGCAATGAAATAATCTATTTTTTCCATTACTTCAAATTTTTATAGAAATATGAAAAGGGGATAAAAATGATGAAAAATTACGCAACGTGAAAATGAATAATCAATCACTTTCAAATGTTATTTTCATCTTCAGAAAACATTTTTACCGCAAATAAGAAATAGCATTATTAAAACTACAATCGTTCAATTCAATTATTGGCAAATTTTTATTAAGCTGCATAGTCTGGAACAAATATAATTCATACGCAATAAAGCATCATCAGTGATTTCATGGGGAAATAGACCTGATAGAGATGGAATATTTTTTTTTTTCAAAGGGACTGAATAATTCAACCAGCTCAAATAATCAAGTATTCAAATTTTGTACTTTACGAATTTCATTTGCTTATTTCCGACCAACTGATTTGATGAAGTCCATAAAATCCGAGCATAATTTTAAATATTTTTTTGCTTATGAGATTTGATTTAATTCTTCCAAACCCTACATGAAATAGTTAATTGGAAAGTAATAATTTGAATATAATCATAGAAAGAATGCAAGCTGTAGCATATTTAGAGAGAAGAATAAACAACAGCTTGAAATAAAGAACTAAATAAGTCACTTTAAAGTAAAAAGCATTGAATCTGCACATCGCATTGTAATCAATAGACTAGGAGAATTTGCAAAAAAATATCAATTTTCTTGCTTATTTACTAATATAAAGGTTATGCGAATAGTTATCTTTTCAGTTTAATTAAACACATTTCCTACCGAGTTTGAATTAGCCTTTAATGATACTCTTGTAAAGCTTAAGTTCTGTTTTAACGAGCTACAAATTCACGTATGAATTGTGCGTTGTAATAAGCTAGCGAAAAGGGAAAATTATTAAATTCATTGTTTAAAGTAAAAAAAAGGATTATCGAATTTGATAAAAATAAATTAATCTATAAATTTACCTACACAGATGAAAGTTAAAGATTGCCATGAGTAGAGAAAAAGTAGCGAAAAACTGACCTTCCTAGTTAATGGCAACTAATAGTAGGTTGGAAAAGTTGGAAATCAACATCCTAAAAGAGTTACACAGAATCACCCTGTTTAATCATTTATTATCATTGATTAGCAAGAACATCGGATAGAAGGTGTCGGCAATGAGAGTGTCAAAATAAAATGGATGTTAGAAAAATTGCTTTCAGCATTTACACTGATAGCAATTTTAAGAGTCTGTTCTCAGTTCAATATAAGTGAAATGAATCTATTAAATAGCAACACTATTACTATCGCTATTACTTTATCACTACTACTATCATTATCGCCATCAATAATCACTCATTTTGGTGAGGGAAAGTGAAGAAATGAGAATGAGAAAAGGATGTTGAGAATACTATAGGAAAGTACTAAATTAACAATTATAACAGGCATATTTGCAGCATATTAGATGAATTTTCATTATTAACATGCAACTAGTACAAGTGATAAATGAGCATGTTTTGTGATGTATCACATCATTCGTGAAAATGCTTTCGAAAGTGACTCTTACTGTAGGAATAGATTAAGCGAAATAATTCGGCGATTGAATCCGAAAAATTGGTCAGGAATCATCTTTGTGGAATGAATTCCTATGTGCAATAAATCCGTTTAATTAACCGGAAAGCGTGATGAGCAACGTGAGATGTCGCTAGGAGTAGGAACAGTGTCACTTGCTTGTGCTGTGAAGGCCATACATTACAGCTATGTCAGCTTCAGTTTCCAAAGAAACTGAATCGGACATTTACCTATAAAATGTGCCGAAGTGTCCATACCGTTGCACTGAGGCGTAGCTGTGGATGTGTGTTTTTGGAGATGCCGCTTAATGGATACGGAATAAATTGCTGAAACAGAATGGAAAACGGAAGGATGATAGGAAAGGCAGGGAGCGAAAGAAGATTGCACAAGTACCGATGCATGGAGCGGTGAGGATGAAGTGGATGTCGAGAGTTCGGGATTTGTTGCCGCATCCGCATATTGATCCATCCGATCGCCGATCTCTATCCTGGGATAGGCTCTTTTATAGTTATGACGCTAGCAGGTTAGGCCTTAAGGCATTGCTTTCTATCACAGCAAGTCTGAATTGGTTTTAATGAAGTGCACTTAATGTTTAGCTTCCTTTAGGCTCATAGATACAAATACATACGCATCTATGCAATCAATTCATGCATATCTATATGATATATTTGTCGTGAAACAATGCAAAGAACAGTCAATCAACATCGGGAATATCCGGTCGATACCTGAGATATGCTGTCGGCTGCATATGTAAAGAAGAATACAGCATCTTTTGTGGGAAATTCTTGGAAGTTGAATGAACCCGTGATATATGTTAGTGGCATCACGAAATAACTGAATTGAGATGTTAAAGATGAATGCCATTATCATTACCACTTTCTGATAAATGACATGACGACTTCGGCATGATTACAAGCAAAATTAAAATTAAAATGAGCAAACGCTACTTTTAAATTTCATGATGAGATTATGGTTGAAATGATCAGAGGAACATACTTTTTGTTTGTTCATACTTTTTCATATCGAAGTTCATACTTTTTGTTTGTATAATAAATAGGGATTCGAAATACAATTGCTTTCACTTCAAATGAAATCAACGTTTATTGCGTTTCCTGAGCCACAGATAACATTGAGCAGAATAACACACCTGTCGACTTATCCCGAAAGGGAGTAATTAAGTATAAATTTACAAAATATTGTCAGCATTATCAAAGAAATGAATATACAAGTAGATGGACAGAAACATAAATAGTTATTTAGAATAGTTATGACGGTGTTTAGTATTTCGAATGAATTGCAAGCACTACGTGGAACCACAGGCGAATCGATGTTATCATTTTGTGGTAGCTTTAAATCAGTAGGAACAGGTAAATTTTTCACTTTATTTGTTGAAGTAGAGCAGTGTGCATTTTGATTTAAGCAGATTATAACAGCCTACTAAAAAATCTATCGAGAAATTGAAACTTAATTATTCATCACCAGTTTGCCATTTCCTGTCTTTCGTACCACATTCCAGTCTATTCAGAGTTAATGCTTATCATTCAGTTTTTTACTTAGAATGTACAAGTAAAACAAAATAGCAAATTTTAAATAACAATTCGTTTATTCTATATCTTCTACCACTTTTCTTCTAGAAATCGCCGAGTTTTATGCATAGAAGAAAAACTCTAGATGGATCTCAAAATGATACTTCATAAAAAGCGGAAATGAATAGACGTGAAGAGTGAAACAATCATTTGAAATTTAATTTCAAACAAATTCTGACATATTAATAGTGAGTGATAGAGTTGTTTTAGAACAATCTCTTCCAAATTGTACTTTTCACTTGATTTATATCTTGAAATATCAAATTGGAACGGAGAAAAGAAATGGATAGAAAGGCGAGATAGGGAGAAAGGGACACGGCGTTGCATACGGCATAAGGTGGTTCCGGTTCAAATAATAATGGTCCTGATATGTGATCGTTCCGGGTGATGAGAGTGGAACGGTGTCGATTACGCGGGGATATATGTCAACCGGAATTACCGTTACTGCCATCAAGATGTGTAAGCAGCACATCGATTTTCCGAATATTCAGGACGCTATCTACCGTACTACCCGCATGCTTCTTGATATTCCTTTGTCTTATATCCATTGCCTTCATTCTGCCCAGTTTTCTTTTCAATGAAATTCTTCCTCCAACTTTTCACGGACCTGTCACATTCCGGTTTGTTGTAGTACTGTTTTTCCTCTTCACTAATACGTGATTTCGCAGATTGCAAAAGGAAGACATTTTTGTCTAGTATAGATGGACGAATCTAGCACATGACCATAATAGTGTTAAGTATTTTCTAACCTAAATTCAGCCAAATTCAATTCTAAATTTTTTCATTCCTGTCCGAATTTTCAATACTCCGAATAAAGTAAACTCCGCGAGATCGGATTAAATTAATTCATTAAAAACTAATAAGAATTATAGTTATTTAAATTAATTTATTTGAACCTTAATTGGTGAGAAACTTTGTTATTGACAGTTTTATTTTTTGCAAATAAACTCTGGGGGATTTTCATACGGGTGTCCAGTTTAAGTTTTTTAGTTGTTGTCAGGTTGTTTGATATATAAAAAAAATTTTTTGTGATAAATAGTAATAAAAAGTCATATATTCGATGTAATTCACATCACATATGAGCCATCTTTCATTTCGTCGTTCTGTAGGTAAGCTAACGGTGCTGTCGAGAATATAAGGTGTTACAGGCGGTATCCACCCTACAATTTATGTTTCTTTCCTTTTTTTTTTTTTTTTTTGTTTTTTTTTTGGATATGATTTGATTTTGTTTCTTTCAGGAGAGGAAAAAGCTCGGAGAAACATTCTTGGACTAATAAGCGAACAGATGATAACTTGCAAGAAACCAAACGAATCTTGGCGTCGGTAAGACGAGATTTGCTGGAAGCTGCTCATCAACTAGAAAATGTTAATTTGCAATATGAAATTATTACCAAACAAATGGCTGATGCAAGTATGTGTTCTCATCTCTTTTTTCTGCTATTTTTCAAATGCACTGATATCAAATTTGCAACAACTTTATACATTCTCCCCTTATCACACCGTCATATAGTCATACTACATCAATCCAAATAATGGCGAGATTCACTGCGGAGAGTGATTGAATAAATCTAATCGTTCTGCGGTTTACCTGAGCAGTATTATATTCTGTCACATAGAAGAAAATTCTGGATCTAATTCTCACATTCCGTTTTGTTTTTTCGATAATAATTTTTCGTGTTGTTATTTCAAGAAAATGAACTGAAAATTCTACTGCTGAATATCGAAGATATGGAACTGTACCATCGAGAATTGCTTGGTAAAAACCGCGTTCCACTGTATCTCCCTGTAGGTCCTATTTTTATGCCTAATATTGGATTTAAAGATAAAGCAACAGCATCGAGCTCAAGCGTAACTTCGTTCGAAGCAGTATTCGATTTTAGGTCAGTTTTCATTCTTTTTTTCCATTTCTTGGCCATTTTAATTAAATTTAGATCATTTTGGCTATTTAGTCGGTATAGTCATTTTTCTTTTTTTCTACGATTTTTTTATAATTCATCATAAAAGAGTTTGAGTCATCAAATTTATGTTTTATCATTTTTATATCTTGCATGCAGGTATTGTTCATCTACTATCAAGGTTGATGCTTTGTAATTTCTGTACTATATTTTAACCACTTTGAATTCGTTCAAAATTTCTGGAGCTGTTTATAATCCGAAGCATAAGAATATCAGAAATATTGATGAACTTAGAGACCCTTAATATATCTTCAAGTAAATCGGAATAATTGAGTTACTTCAGCATATCTTTATTTCATGGTAAGTCCAGGCAAAGTTTCATTTTTGTGTTCCAATATTAAGTTCTTTTTAAAGCAAATGCTCGATAGCTGGAAATTTCGGTATTTATATTTACAAACCTGGTGAAAATGCGTCGGAACATGCTATGAGTTATTACACTTTATTCAGGTAATCATTTTACTACAAATCATTCATTTTTTTCTTATCATTCAATTTTTTGAATCTTATCTTGATTATTGGATCATCTTAATATCAGCTGATGAAGAATGCGGGTTAATTGCGAAATATCTCACTACTCTGTATTAGCATCAACAGCGGTTTAGAATCAAATCAATTTGATTTAAGGACTGGCATGTTGAGTCCTTCTATTACCTTATATTGTAGTTATCACTAATTCATTGTATTAAGAAACAGACAGTGTTGGTAAAACTTATGTTTAAATTTTTTGCCAGCCAATTTCGCATAGTAACCAGTCAGCCGAATGATGCATGCCTTTTTTTTGCCTTCCTCGATAACGCCAATGATGTGACATATTTAAAGTACTGGAATAATGGTCGAAATCATGTCCTGTTAAATGTTGGCATAAATTCGCTTACACATTATCCGAATTCTATTATTGTTTCTCCGTCATATGACCACATGTGAGATTTTTAAATCACTTTTTCCTTCTGTAATAAAACGAGACACTTTTTTATTAATAAAACGGTCCTTCGCTAAGGTAATATGTATTTCGTATTTAAAATAAGGTATTTAAGAAGTAAATAACTGATGTACTTACTTCGATGTAGCGTGTTAGATATCTTGAAGTTGCCGGAAAACAGTTTTTTTTCTTTTTTGTATTTTGTACCTGTAATAACATAGCTCCCAAAAAGCTGGACAGATATCAGTGAAGTAGAACATATTAGGCATAAAGTATCATGCTCCTAAAAGTATTTTTAGGATGTTCAAAGATCGCTTCGATATATCCTTAAATGTAAAAGTCCCTAATTATAACAAAAATCGATGGAAACAGTTGTCTCCTTTGTTACCTTTGGCAAGAAAAGTAAGTTTAAAACCTAGTGACTGTATTTATTGCGAGAACTATTTTTGCAGTAGATATTTTCAATTAATAATGACACATTGGTCAAAAATGTACTGGCCTTACATGTTTTGAATTATAATTGTTTTTTTCCAGAAGGCTTAGTTGTCTTTTGCGTGTCAGTGTGACTTGCAACTTGTCTTTTTTAACTGATTTTCCTGCTCTCATAACTTAATTTCAAATCAGTATACACTGTTGAATTAATTCTATTCGAATAATTCCAAGAAGCAGTTCTATAATGAAAATTAGTAATTTAATCAGGAAATCATTTTAGTACCTCTTATCTTGTGTTGGTACAATATCAAAGGAAATTTCATCAGTCGTGAAGGAACAGTTAGAATTAATGGTAAGTTCGGCTGAATCTGTTGGCGACCGGATATTTCTGGATATCAACTGCAAAGAAAATTGCATTTCAAGAAGTATGCTTTGTATTTTTTTTATTTAAACAGTGGCTGGATGACGAAACAGTTGTAAATCTTTTCTGGTAAAATTAATTTCACGTTGATCTCGACTGAGTTGCATCAGTAAGCTATTATTATTTAATTGTTCAGGCAATATTTACCACGAATCTGTGTTCGCGCTTATACTTTTCCAAACTGGCCAGAGTCCTACAATTGTATTTCATGATCAGATACTTGCTGCTCTTCAATATGGTGCAATACCTGTAATAACTACATTACTTCCTCCATTACCTTTCATGGAATGGTTGGACTGGCGAAAAGCTGTGTACACATTACCAGTGCAACGATTACCTGAATTACATTTTATCTTGCGTTCTTTTGCACCCGCTGATATTTTGGAGATGAGGCGTCAAGGACGATTTTTTTTGGAAAATTATCTTATCGATAAAAAAGGTAAGTTTTATAAAGTTGCTGTTATGTAATAATGAAATAAATAACTAGTGAGTCAGTTCTTCGATATGAAAAAAAAGATAAATGACCGAAAATAGGAAAAGGTGATAGACATTTTGAAATTCAGTGAATAGCATTCTCTTCTATGTTAATTTGGAAATTTCCAACAAATAAAATGAAAATTTTTGCAGTGGTTGCTGAAACATTAATAGCAGCATTACAATTTCGTATTGGTGTACCTGGTGAGCAAGCAGTTGCTGTAAGAGCTAATCCACTTTTTGGTAACGAACAGTTCACTGCTCCACATTTAGTTCTAGCAAAGCCACTGGACGAAGAATATTTAGGTATTTTTCTCAAATATGCTTGAATTACTTTTTTAACATCATTTTAACCAGTCATTAGTGAAGGGAATTCATATATTGAAATGGATGTTTAATATTTCGTAAAATCTTCAACAGAGAACTCATTAAAACGTTCACTCTGTCATTACAGTTATCTTAGTCATATGAATGATATTTCACTGAAATTTATGGGATGTATTTAAATATACGCTAACTGATTACAGGACCACGTGAAGCTCCACATAAATCCTTCCCTTACACGCACAATTACACATCTCTTCAAATGGTACCTCTTGATAACCTTATTTCTTCTTTGTAGAGTGATGAAAGCAATAGATGACTATAATGGTAATGGTGGTGGTGATACCGATAATGACATTGAGTGTGGTAGTAATTGATAGTGCTAATAACGACAGTTATGGCTGTGTTGACAGCAGTGGCAATGATGTGGTGACTGATGACGTCCTCTAAAAAGTATCTTCTTAGAGTGGTACATGACATTTACATGTGGAGTGTTTTATTATCTTTAGTTCATTTAGTACTCATATTATTGGTGGAATAACTTTGGTCATGTAGCAGGCAGATCGTTGGAATATATATTCAATGAACCTCCATTCCCGTCGCAGTTTGAATATGGCGAGGGTCCTGAATTAGGTTTCCGTCCAATTGCTCCTCCTGCAAGTGGTGCAACATTTTCAAGTGCACTTGGTGGGAATAGACCTCGTGAACAGTTTACAGGTATTTATTTATGTTAATTTTCTCCGTCATAAAATCCATCCTAGATATTAGATCGTGACAGGAAAGTTGTCTTAATCTGTTCTGAAATATTATAAAGCTTTGTAGAATTCCAACATATATTGCCTGTTAGTTTACTAAGTAAAGTAATCTGAAACAAAAACATCTGATAAATTTAAATGAAATGATTTGCAGGTATCATCTTCACAAACTGAATGGCATTATTTTACTGAGAATTAATTCTATTTATGTTTTTTTTTTTTTTTAAAACAAAGGCGGATTTTTTAAAAAAGGCATATTTTGTAGTGGTGGTTCTAACATATCAACGAGATGCTGTACTGGCTGCTTCTCTTGAAAGACTCAACAATATACCATATTTGAATAAGGTCGCTGATTCATTTTCATTTTGTTGATCAGCAATTAAATGTCTTTAACTTTTAACCAATTCAAATCTCTTCATACAGAAAATTCAATGGTGATGAGGGAGTGTGTCTGTTTCTCTAACGAGACCCACTAGAATTCGACAGCAGATGGAATGCTTGTCGTTATATACAGGGAAGTTCAGTAGGTGTAGTGGGTGATGGGAAGTGTAACACTCGCAGTGACTCACCGGTTTACTAATGACCGCCTTTGTATGATGACTGTGAGCGAAAGTCCCTGAACACTAGGCTGAGAGAGCTCCATCCTTAATATGGGTGAACTCGGATATCCAATCTGGATGGCGTGTGGGCCAGGAAACCAAGAATGGTTGAGCCTGGGATAGCCATCGGTTGACCTCCGGGGTTCGTTGCAAGCAAAGTGACGTTACACTGTCAGGGAACAGCACAGGGCTTACTCTCCCCTTATCACCGACCACTTTTAATCTCCGGCAAGCCTTTTCAGGAAGATAAAAGTACGTTGATAGGATGGATCATACACTAATGCAGGAGGTATTCGAAATTAAGACTGGATAAGATATTGTTAATTCTCTAAACAAAATGTGGTAATTTAAGAAACCGTGCAAACACGAGCAGAACAGAGTTTAGGAAATTAACAGTTTCTAGAATTCGAATTATTTCTGTTACAATGAATCACTTTAATACTTTAGTATTTATTCATCTCGTTGTTCATAACATGCATGCATTAACAAATAAACATTATGGAGAAGGAAAAAACTGTGTCAGGTACTGGTGATTTGGAATGGACGTGAGGCGCCTCTGGAGCGGAGTTGGCCGCGATTACATGTTCCTGTCGTTTTCATTAATTCAACTGTGAATTCATTAAATAACCGCTTCTTACCATATGATCAGGTAATGTGCTCTATTACTTCTTAGTAGCGAATTTTGAACTAAATTTTCTGTGAATATATTGAAAAAGAAGTGAATTTTACTTCATAAATAAAGTGCAGGAATATGCTAAATTTTGCATATGGAAAGGTGTCGAATTTGTTGAGTTGGGTAACTACACTTGTGAGAATATTAAGTAAGAAGTTTAACTAATATTTATTGAAAACCTCGAAATTTTAATTTCAATAGGGTTCTAATATGCAGACATATTAAAATCTAAAGTCACTTTTTCATTTTTTTAACTTCATATTCTTTTATGTTACACTACATGGAATACCACTTACTGACAGAATTCATTCTTTTTTATATCACATAGGGTAAAATAAACATATTAACACACCATGTAAAAGTTTTTTTTTTAATTAACATGGATTTTTTTTAAGATTAACACGGAAGCAATACTGTCACTGGATGATGATATTGACTTACGACAACATGAAATCATTTTTGCCTTCAGGTCTCTTTTTAAAACTACCATAATGGACTTGGACATTAAATTTTGAAATTGCGTGATTAGGTTATTTATGCTGTGTCATTTTATGTTAATACTGTGAATTATCAAATTAAATCTCTTGCAGTTCGATTTGATGAAGAATCATTTTGTGGTTTCTGACATTGCTAACTGCCACTGCATAAAAATTTCGAAATGTTTTGGATTGAATTTGGTTCTCTGGTTGTTAGAAATTTTTATTTTTATTGGAAAAACCACCACCGAATGATAGATGCTTCGTACGTACTATTTGAAGTGAGAATGGTAAAATTCTGCGTTATTTCTAGAGTGTGGCGTGAACAAAGGATGAAAATTGTCGGCTTCCCAGCTCGACGTCATTCGCAGCAAGGAAATGATGTTTTATACGACAGCAATCACACGTGCCAATTGAGTATGATATTAACAGGAGCTGCTTTCATTCACAAGGTATGAAATTGGAATTAACCAAGGTTTAAGAGTTCCACATTACGATGGAAGATGCGTTTGAAAGAAAAAGACCAAAATTCCGAACATAGATGTTAAGAAGTTTGCTTAGTCAAATTATAGTATTAGAACATTTGACGCAGTACGTATGCCTTTCCAGAAGTTGCTTTCGCGACGACACTTATATTTGGAATGATTTTTATCCGGATGTTATCTTTCATATTTTATTATGCAGCTATCAGAAAAATGAAATCGTCTTGCAGGCTTATTTATATGCCTACACATATGGTATGCCAGAAGTGATAAGGGAAAAGGTGGATGAATTCATGAATTGTGAAGATCTGGCAATGAATTTCTTAGTTGCTCATCTTACACGTGAGCCACCCATCAAAACGACTAGCAAATGGACATTGCGGTTAACACTTTTATTGGTTCAAACCACTTTTTTGTCCGGTAGCACTAAAAATAAGATTTTCACTTGCAAACTAAGTCTGTTAGTGTAAGAAATTGTTCGATTTTATCAACAGAGGCTCGAACACTCACGAAGTATAGTGTGGACAATTTATAATCAGATCCACATATGATTACAATGTTCTGCAGCTAAAAGCATGTTCTTCAGCGGCATAATTTTGATCGAAGTGTAAATCAAATTAAAAAATGTCATCCACAAATTTCCACTGCATTTTTCAGTTGTCCAGCTTGTAAAACAAGTCTGTATCAACGTACCACACATTATCTACAAAGGCATGAATGCATTCGATTTTTCACACAAGTTTATGGATATAATCCACTTCTTTTCACTCAACTTCGTGTGGATTCAGTACTGTTCAAAACGCGTCTGCCAACTAATCATCAAAAATGTTTCAAATACGTTTAAATGTTATCGATTTGTTTTATATATGTTGTATAATGTGGTTCGCCTTCTTTGCAAAACGCCATGTTATGAACTACTTTTGTAGAAGCATAAAACTACGACCGAATTCCTGTTATCCTGTTGAGTTTATTGCTTACGATTTCAGCTTCTCCAGTCGTACAGTAGTAGTACATTCATGTGAACAATTTAAATACATGCCACTGCTTTCGTACTTCCGTTTGTGAATATTACAATTTTAAAACGGGTTTAACATAATAAATTTATTTGTCTACAACGAATAGTGTGCATCATCCCGCACCGACAAACTGCATACACTACACGCTATTAGGAGCTACTTCGCAAGTTCTAGTACGACAAATGAATTAAACAGGAACAGTATAAACCTTTGGATATTATTGATCCTTACGGCCAGATTCAGATCATCCACACGCGCAAGACGTATTGGGAAGTATGCTTCGTGGTAGATCTGGTATGATTTAATTAGCATACATACAAACAAGCATACAACACCACCGGTATCCCACTAAAATCATCATATTGCGAACTCATGTTCATTGAAGGCGATGTGTTTAGAGACCCTACATTTTGATATATGCAGGAGAAATTTGTCATAAGTGAAATGTGTTTATTCAGAGTGATATACAATGCAAAAAAGAAAAAACAGTTCAGTAAAAGATGATGATAGCAAATGAAAAAGGAAAGTTTTTGTTTTTTAAGCGTTTTCGTTAGAAGCTAAAAAGACTTAGTTTTGGAGGTATAAAAATACAGCATCATTATAGTTGGGTATAGGAAGGAAAACTTTTCCTATCTGAAGCACAACACATGAAAGAATTCTTCAGAACAGGAGGACCGCATCCTGTATCTGTGAATAAAATCCAAAGAAATTCGGCGGAATCTTCCCTCAAATATTTCGGACGAAACAAATAATATTGGATGGATTCCAATTACCATAAACGTTAGGAAAAATACACAATAAACCTGGTCACACAATGCAAATTTTCCTATTAAAACTAAACAAAAGTGTAGCTGCTTATTTACTCACAGTCCAAATAAAAATACGAAAATAAAATTGTAAGCAGGAGAGATGTTCACATCTGTCTTAAATGGAATTTATACAGAATATGGTCCATATCTTTATCACAAAATGAATTTCCGAATTGATGAAATAGGATGGAATCTCCAGAAATACCACCGAAAAAATAAACTGACGCTTTTGAAAAATACGCAATCTACAACCCAATGTTGTTTCTTCATAAACAAGTATGACTGAGAATGTATCATTCATTTCAATGAAAATCTAAAACAGAAAGAGACAAAAACGAGAAAAAAAAGAGAGAAAAGAAGATATTAAAAAACACTGACAAAGGATAGGGACCTATAATTATATTCTAAGTTCTCCAAAGAAACAGTGAAATGAAACTGAAACCAAGAAAACAGTCTGAGATGCCAAATCAAATAACCTCTTACCTTCTATTTGTCATAATTATCGTATTTAAAAAAAGATAAATTTCCGAAATCAGAGTAACAGTCAATATAGTTATAAAACTTTCAAATGAGACCCAAGCAAATTAAGCTACTTCATGGATGAAAATTTGAAGAACCTCTCAATTAAAAAAATTAATCATAAAAATGGAAATGTATGATTGAAAAAGAAAACAAA
The DNA here is from genome assembly GCA_003012265.1 of Setaria equina. NCBI lineage: Eukaryota > Metazoa > Nematoda > Chromadorea > Rhabditida > Setariidae > Setaria > Setaria equina. Next base: position 37,087 of record PQVD01002676.1, read on the forward strand.
CGCAAACTAAGTGGCATACTCATCCGTGTACATGAGTGCAACACAAATATTGAATCCATTCAAAAGAAAAATAAAAAACAAAAATCACCGTGCATGATCAGTGATAAGAATTTCTTGAATAAAACGCACAGAAATGTATAAACTTGAAAAAAGAAAAATCTAACCAAATCAGTGAGACAAAGCATATAGTAGAGTAAGAAATGAAGCAGTGATAAAACCGTGAATATAATAAACCTACAATATGTACGAAAGAAAACGGAGTGTACATGTGTACACTGTTTTACAACGGATTTCAGAATACAAACATTTATGAACAAAAAAGCAACGATGAGCCAACGAAAAAAAAAAAAATAAATTATTGCAAAGAAAAAAATCTCATTAAGTATTAGATGTGAGCGTAAACTTAAAAAAGTTAAAAATGATATATTTTGATGTGTGATTATTCTTACTTAATTTGCTGCGAACTGCTTCTCCAGCTCCTCGACACTAATACAATTGGCGGTTGGCGGAAGGCGCGATACAATCGAGGGAAGGTCACTTGTTGCTGCTGTCGTTCGTGAAGATGAACCTATATAATACAGCCGATCAAACAACTTCAGTCCCTCAAAATAAGTATTCAGTCCGGCAAGCAAAATATTTTAATGGATATCTTTCAAACATATGATGCCAGACATCCTATCAATCTGTTTTTCTCGGCTATGCTATTTGAGGACGAAAGCCTTCAGACTCCAATTTCATGCCCAAAACAAATAATAGCATATACATAAAAACAAATGCATCTGTTGATTATCCCTACTCGACAGCAAAGTTTTCTGTAAAAGAATATTCTATTAGAAATATTGTGGACTACTTCCTAATACACACTTTGATAGGATTCCTTACTTGGCGGCTGTAAACCTCTGTTTGCTGGCACACCCGCCGACTGAAGCAACTTCTCAAGCGGATTCTGATATTTATACTGCGTCAATGACGGCGGCGGCTGAGTGTTTGGTAGTGTCGGAACTGGTGCTGTCGTTACAACTGGTTGCATAGATACCAACGGAGCTCCTACCTAGAGAAAAAAAAAATTACAGAAAGAAAAATATTTTCAGGTCATATTTTTCTTCACAGGAATCCCAAGTCTTCATTTTACTTTTTCATTACCTATGTACGTTCAAAGCTAGAAATTGTTTTGCAATAAGATTTAAAGTTTTACAAAGCCGTTTCACAGCGTTTGCCGTGCCATATTTTTCTAAAGAATTAGCGAAACTTGGAAATAATGATCAATTTTACTAGATCACATACATTCGACTTTTACTTATGGCCTTAAAAAATATTTTGCTCAAAAACAAACGTAAAACTGCCTTATCCGTTAAAACTGGTAAAAGATATCAATAACATGGAAAGCATAAACAGAAATTTCAGAAAGAAAACAAAAGCAAACATGATGAGGAGCTATTGGAACATTGGGTAAAGTTGCAAAAGCTGCCGCTTGTTGGAATCGTGTTCGAAGAACCTGTGCTTGATTTAGATCACTACGCATCACCGCAAGCGCGTATTGTCGTTGATGTTCCGCATGAGCTGCAAGCGCTTGTGCCCGTACTGCAGCTGTAATTTGGGCGTTAGATTGCCAATTATTCAATGATAAACCGTTTTGCATTGCTGCAAGCACCTGAGCATATTGTTGCTGCAGAGCAAGTCTTGTCATCAAGTTAGCTGCGCCTTTTGATGTCATACTGCCAACCACAGCATCTCCAGGAACTGAAAATCAGAGAGTAACCATTTCTCTTCAGATTTCGAAAATAATTTTTTTTTCAACTTTAGACCTTACTGTATCTTGGGTAACTTCAATTTAAAGTGAGGCGCGAGAAACGTGAAACACCAAACAACAATGTATATATTTAACCTATTGTGACCTAGAAATTTCCGAGCAGTAAAAATAAGTAAACCAAAAGTATGCGTTGCTAACTAATTTTCGAAACCAACATTTATGAGGTATGTTGGGATGCTCTGGCATGAGATTTTGCTTGACAGCATTGTATTGCGCAGAACATGTGGGTAAGTTAGGATGGCGAAGTTTTTCCTCCACAGTAGCTGATGCATTGCTGTTTTTGGTCATTTGACGCATCACTGAAGTTGGCATAAATGAATTCGGAAGTGGGCCTGTTGCAGAAGTTCGAGTTGGAGTTTGAACAGCAGCAGTTACCGGTCGTGGTTGCGTGGCTCCATTTCCCATAATAGTTGTCAATGCCTGCCTATAACAGGACATAAAATAAGATATAATAAAAAAGCTTTACTCTTTATAGCGGAAATGGACATTTAGAAAAGTTAAACCCTTTCGTCCTGATTCTCCACCAAATCAAATCAGACATGCACTTGACGCAATATGAGATAAATAATATCATCAAATTTATCGAGCACATTAAATTACACAAACAGTTAGTCTATATTTAGTTTATGATGTACAAGAAAATTCCTGGCAATAAAAGAGTGTGAAGTCATTTCAATGAAAAAGTTCAAATAAACTGTCGCAAACCTCAAGGCAGTACTGTCAACTGTCTGTGCGCCTGACGCAAGCGCTGAACGTTGATTAGCAGCAAGTGCTTGCAACACAGCTGCTTTCTCATATTGCGAACGAAGGAGAGCTGCATGAAGTGTAACATCAGAAACAGATGGAGGTACAGCAGAATGAGAAGCTGCTTGCGAATTCAGCGGGATTCCTGGCAAATGATGTGTTGGGGGTAATGAAATTTTAGACGGAAGTGTCAAATTTTCTTCGGTTATGCGAGGAACGTCATCTGCTGTGCCATTTTGGAGGCGTGCGAATTTATTCAACTTATTCATGAGATGTGCTTGTTGGTGTGGATCGCCAAGCGGATTTCCTTTTATCGTCTGCTATTGTTGAAAAAAAATCAGATACACTCATGATCAAAACAATTAGTGAAGAATTTATAGGAATTCAAATAAATCTACAAGAATTTCCATACTAATAAAGTTGATTCCAGTAAGGAATCAATGTACGTCAATATAAGACTACTGAATTTCAATAAGTCTTGTTGCTACATAAAATGAAAACATATATAGTAAATATATGCCTCCAAACGCATTAAGTCCCAGGAAATAAAGATATTAAAACATTAACGAACCTGACTTGAATACGACTGTCGTGAAATGGATGGAAGCTGCTCGGCAGTTACCAAGCTTCCGAAGCCATCACTTCCAGTAGGTAAAGTGGATGGATTCCCAGGAATTGATTCCTTTTGGAAATTACGCTCTAAATCCTCAACTCGTAAAACTCCTTGTACGGATGGTGCAACATTCTGAAAAGCAGAATAATCATCAGTCGATTGGGATGTCTCGTCATAGACATTTCAGTAGAAAATGAATGGCTAAGAATGAATAGTCTGCAAAAATGAGCAAACCGGTTCAGGTTGGAATGATGAGTGAAAAGACCGCTGACACGTATTTGGAAATATTTTATTGAGAACTGAAATAGATGTAGGGGTTTGCAGTGGGTCGAAAACTGAGGATGATAAAGGAATACCATGCTTTGATTGCGAAGATTCAGTTTTACTGCTACATAACTTATCTAAAAGAAAAATTCTTACAAATTTAGTAACAAAAAAAGAAAAAAGATAAAGAAAGCGCATTTACAAACTTTGTAATATTAACCTAATAATTACCAGGATTCTCAGATTTAGCTGAGGTAGCAAAGAAGCGTGACAATCTGCTACCGGTTGGTTCTTTTGTTGCCGGTGATTTAAGCTCATTCTAAAAAAAATTATTAGTGCTTATTAAAATGTAAAGTGCTTCATAATTTCGAAAAATTCCAGTCATTTTGAAAAAGAACCTGGCTTTTTATTAGTACTACCGTAAAATGCAAGCAATTTTAGTGTTCCTAACCACAATTCAAAACTTTCTTACTTCCTTCAATGAGTTCAAATCTGCGTCACCGAGAATGCCCATAATCGCCGCAAATTCAGCATCCGAATTTGGTAATTTGCCGTTCAGCAAAGGCATTGATGGCAGTGAATTACTGTCATCAGCCACCGTAAAAGAGCGACTAAAATTTGTTGATATATCATCATCACTGCTTTGATTGCTAGATGGAATCAATTTACCAGATGCCGGTAGACCCAAATTGTTATTAACAATATGGGAGGATGGCTTCCAATCTGCCGAGTCAGTTTTCCCATCTGTCGAAATCTCACTCGTACTGGAAATTTCACCTTGTTGTACCATCCTCATTGAATCTTTCTTTGGTTTTTGAGAAAAATCACCTGCAAGACATTCAAATAAGAGAAACGTTGATAAACGTTAAATTATATTATTTCGTAATTACACAGTTATAATTACACGATTAGTTCAGTGTATTGAGTCCTCAACGATAAAATATGACATAGAAGGCTGTGCGCAAGCCTCGAAAGAAAATCACTCATTAAACCATAAGAAAGTATAATTACACAAAGGAATTAAATCCTTATGTTATGTGTGGATTCCTATCAAGCTATTGTGTAAATCGACAAAGACTTCTTAAAACTACAGAAACATTTCGCTAAGCCTATTCTTTATTCTTTCCAAATACGCCCTGATTAAACAAAATCAAACTTACGTCTAATTTTACTGTCGTCATCAAAACCACGGAGTTCAATCATGTCATGCATTGATGTTGGGCCATCACTGAGCCATTCCGGTATTTTTTCTTCTACAGTTACTTCTGCAGACTTGCCTCTCTGAAATACTCGTCCGCTAAGCAATAATAAGATGCACTAAGGTCTTCGATCAATACCTGTGTACATCTAACACAATTTGACTAAGGAATTTCAACAGAAATAGTCTGTCAACTGATTAATGAGAAGTTTCCACTCACTCAAGACTAATCAAACAACACTACTGATGAACCGTTGATAAGCATTTTAATCACCGAAAAACCACTTTAAAAAACCATTTTTTACCGCCTGCGCAGACAGAATCAACATAAATTGAGCAATACTTGGTTTTGAATACTTTCTTTCTGATAATTTGGCTTAAACGATGTTTCGCCCGAACGCCAGCTGCTAGCACTACTTGGTAAGGTACCATTTTGTTGACGAATTCTTATAAATGAGGATTCAGAGTTTCCTACGTTTTTGTGCTGAAATTTTTGTAATAGATAAAATTCATTCTATAACTGCATGAAACATCTGGAGAAAAGATACACTCATATTTCACACTCTTTAAATAGGGACTTATACGATTTAAGGACGACCATCCAAAAATTTCCTCAAAAATCAAATAAAACCAAACTTACAAATGATGTCTTGTACTCCGTTCCGGAATTCTTCAATTGAAAACCAGCACCACTCCGCCAACTGGCCTTAGTTGCACCCAGCCTTTCCGTCTCAGCTTCTGATGAGCATAAATTATCAATATTACTATGTTCTTTCTGTTCATGAGACTTTAAAATGAGCCAATTCCACGAAACTAAACAATCAAATAGCCTACCGAAAAGCATGATAATACCATTATCAAATAATCTCCAGAGAAATGCGACTTTGATCTCTTCATCTCAATCGGAATAATATAAATGGATATAAGAATATTAAATCCAAGATAAAATAAATGAAGCTTATGTAAGAAACAGATGTTACCGTTCTTCACTGGTGATGCAGCACGACATCCTGATGAAAAACCTCGTCTTTGCGGAGAAAGAACTGTTGCGTCTCCTTCTAGTACTTCAACTTTCAGCTTTTCCTTCCTTTTTACATTCGTATTTGGACGATTTTCCACTCCTTCACACAACCAACGATATTCCAGCCATTTCTCCGGTGAAAAGTTACCTTCGTCGCTGAAAATGTGCACATTACATTCATGAAAAAAACCCATAACCTTCCTTCTAATTAGCCATTTGCGTCAGAATCAACTTCACTGACTTCAACCAGCAATTTAACTGGATCTTTATCATCTAAGTTGGAAATATTAACAACATGATTTACAAGACTGATATGACTTTATAGTCCATACCATAGAGCAGATTAACAGATTGTTCATAACTTTACTGATAACTTTATCGGTGATTTACGCAGCAAAAATTCTTTTAAAAAGCAGTTCATTATAGCCAAAATAATCTCATACAAAATGCCAATTTAAATTATTACCTCACATTAACTGAATTCAGCTGATAACTTCTATCTATATAATCAAGAAAAAAGTCCTAGATCTCTTGATGGAAAAAAAAATAACTTGTCAAATTCAGTAGACAAATAGTGAGGACGTATTCGACTCAACGGCACATCTTTCATATTCAGCATCTCTTCACGAGTATATCGGTACTTATCACTAACAACATTCTGCACATCAGTATGTTTGCACTTTTCAGAAGTAGTAACAGAATTCTTACGCAACATGAACTCCCTGAAATATATTCATAAAGAGATATTTACACATATTATATGAATACAAAGCTGTGTGCCAAAAAATTTTGATATATGTCGATGAATTTCAAATTTCAAGTAAGATTTTATCTTTACAATCCTCAGAATTAAGTAATTTGTAGATTCTACAGCTTAATATCAAGGATCCTTCTCGTAAATTCAGATATTAATTGGTATTAATAGATGAAATAATGGGGCTCTAATTAACGAGATTAAGCAATAATGTAGTCATCATCAGCATTAAAATTAACGTCTTTTAGTATCTTAAAACACAACTATGTATATAAGTACGATATCTTGAACACAGCTTCTGCAAACACTAGAGAAGTTTTATCGAAACTCAAGACCTCCGCCTAATATATGTATTCTATAGAAAATGCCGCATGGTTATAAGGACACTGCACTTTTGCTCAACTTAGTCAGTGTTAGTTGTTTAAATGAAGATATGGAAGGAAACTACAATACAATACCGGAAATAAAATACCAGCTTTTCCCCAAAATATTTGTAAACACAAAACCCTCAGATCAACCGTACTCGATGCTCAAAATAAGGATAATGTCGTAATACAACTGGGATTTCCTTTCATATGCTTTTTACAAACTTTAAAAAGAGGAAAGTAAACAGTTCAGTAAAATATCAAGGTTTAACGATATACACAGACTTTCGAATCAGAAACGATGTGTGGGTGAAATATAACCTTGGAAAAGGGTTATTACATGAATAAGTTTTCACACTGGTTTTTGCGTATAGAGAAACAGAAATAAAAATTTCATCTTTATAACAGTAAAGAAAGTAGAAGCTCTTCATTTAACGCGACCAGAGATAGCGTTATAAGTAAATATAAACTTTACACTTCCAACACCAATTATGTCAAGAAACATAAACCTATACCTGAAATTTTAGACGGCTTTAATAGACAACGCTAAAATAGCATAGAATAAAGGTCACGTAAGTCATTTAATAATTTTCAAAATATCATATGAAATCTGCATAAGTGAAACTGCAGCAGGTGATTTATACTCGAATACTTCACGTATACAGCGTACAAGTAGTTTCATAATATCCCGAGAATTCGAGTCCATTCTTCGATATATTTAAAGCAAGAACAAAAAAGTCATCTGATTCTGGATGAACATAAAATCCGACAAACACCTAATACGGAGCTTAATAATTTCACGGCCCATACCGCATTCAGTTAGCAATTTCATACCGTTCCAGTTGGTCGGGTTACCCAGAGAGATGACTTACTAGTTATGTTGGATTTAGGCAGTTGGGAGTTTGGAGTCGGTGAGGTGTAGTGTTGAGTTTTATTTGAAGAGGGTTTCTAGAAGTCATGGGGTGGTTTGTGTCGATAAAAATGGAGCGGTTACGGGGACGTGAGGTCGCATTGGAATGTCTGCTTCATAAGAGGTACTTTAACAGTGGCGTGGAATGATGAGGAGTGGTCATTGTGTCCTGACGGCGTGACGACAGCAGCAGTGCCGGGTTACCACGTTTAGTGATATGAGAATAATGCTAGTTATCGTTGTGTCAGAATGTCATGAGAAGAATAACATCTACCTGTAAATGATCAGTACGGCACTAAAGTGATGCAAGTTACCGAGTTTAATCTATGTACTTATACCTGTTCACAGTTGTGGTATTGTTTTTTATTGCAGAATTGACTTGTTGTCGGATAAGTTTGTTAAACATTTATAAACATCAAGATGGCAGTTGGGAAAAACAAAAAGATGGGCAAGAAAGGTGCGAAGAAGAAGGCTGTTGATCCATTCACACGTAAGGAGTGGTACGATATTAAAGCGCCCTCAATGTTTAACGTCCAACATATCGGGAAAACGTTGGTAAATCGTACACAGGGAACAAGTAAGTAGTTTATCTCTTAGTTTTTCTATACCGGTTTACAGCGAGAATCATAATAGTTTTTTCTGCAGTGATGAGAATGGTAATTTCAAACATTTTTTTTAATTTAATTAATAGGAAGAGAGCAGCACTTATTTTAAACATATTCTTAATGAAACGTCTTTCATAAGAGATGGACTTTGGATATATGTTACGACTCTTTTTTTGTTAATTTACCTTCAACTGATCATTTTATTCTTTACTACTGTGATACATTGACAGTGACAGTATTGCTTTCACGGATTTATTCTTCATCTACAGTGCATCTATACTAAATCAGTTACTAGTAGTAGTTCTTATCATTTTTACAGAAAACTAAGGTTTCTACTTGGGTCTTAGACTGAGATGTGGCTTGTATTTTACTAGGTTTTCATTAGATAACACTATTAAAATCCCACCCATTTTTTTGAACTCCAATCTGTACTACATGGTCGGAAGTTTTTGACCAGCAGTGCTAATAAGATTAAGATGTATTATAGAGATTGCCAGCGAAGGTTTGAAAGGACGTGTTTACGAAGTATCCCTCGGTGACTTAAATAACGCTGAATCAGAATTCCGAAAGATGCGTTTGATATGTGAAGATGTTCAGGGTCGCACTTGTTTGACCAACTTCCACGGCATGCGACTTACCCGTGATAAACTATGCTCTATCGTTAAAAAATGGCATGTAAGCATTATCTTTTCGAAAAATTGCTTTCAAATTACTGCTCTCTTAAGCACAAACTTATGTTGTGGTTTCTTCGTTGAAGTCCACGAACTGTCGGATGGTCCCTCGATGACTTTTGTCTGCGGAACTCCGATTTCCTATAATAAATCAGTACGGGAATATTTCAGATCTTTTAAATCAAATCAACCAAAGATTTTAGACGCTTATTGAAGCGAATGTTGCGGTTAAAACATCTGATGGATATTTATTACGACTCTTCTGCATTGGTTTCACAAAGAAAAATGCGAGACAGTTGAAGAAAACAAGTTATGCGAAGTCATCGAAGATTAGACAGATTCGAGCTAAAATGGTCGAATATATGCAGAAAGAAGTGAGTATTTGTAAAAGCCTCTCTACATAGGAGTTCCATCGACTTAATTTAATTAGTTTTCTTTTTTTTTTTTTGGAACGTGATGAGTGAGTGAGGAACACGACCTGTGAATCGCAGTTGTCTCCAGTAATAGGAGAAACTATGCTTGTTTTGGCGATTGATTAATGATGCTTCTAATACTATTTTACCATTATGCTGTGAAGCACATCTCTAAATCTAGGGTTAATGATTACATTGTTCATATTGTGAGGATTGCATTTTTTTTTTCTTGACTACTGTTATTCAGGTGCAAGGAAGTGATCTAAAGGATGTGTGCCATAAACTAGTTCCGGATTCAATTGGTAAAGACATCGAGAAAGCTTGTTCCTACATTTATCCATTGCAAGATGTGTGCATTAGGAAAGTAAAAATATTGAAGAAACCCAAGTTTGAAATTGGACGTCTTATGGAAATGCATACAGATGTGAGTACATTTACAAGTGCTGAAGGTGAAAAGATCGAAAGACCAGATGACTATGAGCCTCCCGTGCAAGAATCCGTATAAGTTTTGTGTTTATAATGTTAACTTTGGTTAAATAAAACTCTTCTTGTTGGAGTTGTCACATAGGACTGGGAATTTTGCTGGTTTATCTTCAACGGAGTTGATAGTTCAAACCGGTTCAAACCCTGGGCGTGATGTCGGTAATCACTAAAAGGTGACTTGTAGTACACAGCTTAGTTCAGTTCACTTGTCAGATGGAGGCAGGAAATCATGAATATAAAGGATTACATGTTCGTAACTTTCTGAGTCTAGATTCAAATCCAGGGTGAAATAAAAATTAATCGCAGTATAGCTTTTCAATAATCACTACACCTTTTTTTGAAATATTTTTGCACTCACTTCTTTTAAAATGACACTACCAAGTAATTTGCTTATGTACTCCAGAAGATCTATTTTAAAAAATGCATTGAAATAAGAAATTCAATTCTGTTTCCCTTTTTTCACTGCACGTCATTTTTATTGCGAAAAACATGAAATGATTTGTTTGCCTGCAAGTTTATTGGATAAAACAAGAACTACGTGACGGATAGCTGGGAATTGAAATGTTTGAGGGAATCAAAACTCTTCGGGATAGTGAAAGGCCAGTAAATATCTGTAAGTAATCAGGTAAGCCTGTTTCTGAAATTTGGGTACTGGGTGTTAGTATGTTCTGTTTTGTTGTTTTGTTGTTTCGTATCAATTTTAGACGTAGTATGATAAAGGAAATCTTGGGCAGGCTTAAGAGCCATACTCAGGTATGATATTATTGATAAGAAAAAGCCACAGGCTTTTTAGAAATAAGTAGTATCTGTTCCTCAACTTCGGAATGTACTACTCTAAACATCGAAAGAGCAGCTATGTGATATTCGAAGGTCGGGTATTCCTTTATTTTCTGAAATCCATACAAATATACACAATTTTTGCTTAAATGTGGAAAAGATTGAGTCGTTCAGGGAAAGTGTTTCCTGACTTTATTAATACATGTAGTAGAATGTCAGAGAGTGTCGAAATAGTATACAAAAATGAAGCGAAGGTCAAGTAAAATAGTTTATTGGAAATTCTTTTCAAAAGCAACCACGCATTAACGTCAACTGATATTAATAGTTTCACGTCTGAAATATCTGGAGATGTTTTAATATATGTATTAATATATGTACAAGCAAAGATGTGCTTTTTTTCTTACACAAATTCTTAATTATAAAAGATTTTTTGTAAAATTAGCTGTACAGTAAAAGATAACAATTTTGCTGGAAAATTAATAAATGAATGCAGACGTGCTAAGCTAACAAAATGCTATGGATGGACACTGCTTGAAACAAGTAAGGCTAATTCGATATATTACTGATGGACAGGACGTACTGATAAGTACTGAATAATTCGAACCAATAATGTAATCAATCAATCCACGTTCATTCCTTAAATCCCTTTCACTTCCTTCGAAATGAACTATTTTCCAGGTTTACAGCAACTGAATAAATGTATAATAATATAACATAATACTGACTAGTTATTCCGAAATACGGAACTATTTATCCAGCCTTACTAATAATCCTCCATACTGAATAGATCGCAATTACCCAGTTCGGTGAAGATAATACAACGATTAATATCAACAATATTGATAAGATAGTAAACAATATAGAGACCTTTGAACTATTCAACCGGAATGAGATGTATAGCGCGACTATAAAATTTGCACTGTTGGGCTGGTCTTTCTGAATAATGTGTTTGTATCAGAAGGTTGTAATTCGACTTCGTTAATGTTTTACGGCTAAATAAATCACTTCCACCTAGGTCTTGATACCGTACCAGTTTTAATAAGCAAAGGCCTTGAAGCGGTACTACAAGAGTCGGTACGCTTCATCGTCTTACTCTGTGGACTAGGTGTTGTTTCAGATGTTAATATCTGCGTACCAGGTTTGACTGTTCCCCTGACAGACCGTCGTGGTGGAAAAGGTGAGGTACGTGATGATATCATCCGTGTTGATGAAGTTGCACCAGTTACAGCTAATGTTCGGTTTGGAGCCGATTTCGGACGTGAAGCAGCAAGAGATTTTGAAGATGAAGAATCATGACTTGGTACGGTAGCAGGGCGGTCTTGATTTGGTACTGTAATAGGACGTGAAATAGAATGAGATTTTGATGAAGAGTCATGACTCAGTACGGTAACAGGACGGTCCTGATTTGATATGGTAGAACGTGAACTGTTATCACGTAAATGCGGTACTCCCTTCGCAAATGGTATGCTTGATTTGTGATTAACTGATCGATAAGCTGTTCCCCAAAACGGTTGTGAGCCAACGCTATCATGAGGAGCCAAATCAAGATGGCGATTTACACCACGTGGACGTTGTAGCGAATTTTCTACTGATGAATTCGACGTACATGGTATCTCAGTATCCATAGCACAAGGTTCTGGTGGTTTTTTTAGCGTGCGTATAGACGTTATATTTCTAGCACTAAGTAAACTGATATCAGTCGTGTCAGGACGTGGCTTTCGAGAAGACGTGGTTTTAGTACCTTTTGAGGAATTAACTTCAATTTTATTTTTTAAGGCTATTCCGCTACGTCGCTTTGTCAGGGTTTCCTGGCTGGTAGTAGTGGTGATTGATTTCCGTAATTGCAGTGGTGATTTCGAGAAGATACTTTTCGATCTAGCATTCTGTTCTATGACTTCAGCTTTTCGAGTTGCTGAAACTACGGGAGCAGAGAGTTGTGTTGTAGTAACAATGAGAGGTTGTTGTTCTGGAGATGTGGATAACTTGATTCGGTAAGGTGAAGCTCGCGGATTTTCGGTAGTTCTCTTTTCAACTAATTTTTTTGTCCGTACGCCACGTACTGTTTTGGACAACGGAATCTCAGAGGTCCTTTCCACTGCAGTTTGCTGCTTCACTTTATCCATCGAACAAAGTACTGTGCTGCCGTCGATGAGTGCTGCATCTTTCACCGTTGCAGTTACTGAGCAAGGACCTGAAGTCACTTCTTCCAAAGCACTAATAAGTGGTACTTGCTCGAGCTCCGTTAGTGTTGATGCACCTGTCCTCCGTGGTGTATCTTCTGAAAAAAGTTTCATTACAATATTTTCATGAAAAATTGCGTGAACTATGATTAAACAGTACTATCCATCCTCTTCTAAGATACCGAAAGAGCCTTGATGGCGAACGAAATTTCCTACCAACTTCAGATTGAATAAGTTTGTAAAGAAGTTTAATTAGCAAGTTATTTCAAAAATGACATTTCCCAAATGACTAGCTTGCTTCAAACCTGAAGAAGTTAAGGAAGTTGGAGCGATTTCAGTTAATTCTTGAGGCGCTTCTTTGCTATTCGAATAACATGGTGGATTGGGCTAAAAATGTGGTCAGCATTTTAGACTTTTCTGCAAACTTGAACAGTGCATAAATCCTAGGAAGAACCGGAAGAAAAAGAATCATTTCCTGTTTATTGAATTCTGAATAAAGTAGTACAACCTCAACATGTTGCTTCACAGCTTCCTTTTCGACCCTCTCAGCTACTTCAAGAAATTCGTCCAAATTCTGACTATGTCTTATCAAATACGCATCACTTTTATTTCGTGATTGTTTCCGCAATTTCATAATTGGTGACATATCGTCCGCCTAAATATTTGCTACAAAACTAAATGAAAATATCGCTGAGTACTGTCTCTACTAGTAAGACTGAAGTTTCTCCACAAAGTTTATACTAAGAAAAATTGCCTACCCCATCAAACACTTCATCCCTTAGTTTACGAACTGTTCGATGCACAATTCTATGATCATTCCTTTCTTCACCTGATAACTTCACCAAAATATTTGACTGGTTGGTATTTGAACGAGGCCGACAGTGACGGATATCCGAATGAGAACTGAAAGCCCGCGGAATCAGCATGAAGATCGATTCGTATAACTAAATATTTCTTTGAATTGCTGAATTTTTTGGAATTGGTGATTGTTCAGTGAAACCCACGAAATAAACCAGATGTCTAAGATTGGCAGCAAGTTAGAACTAAAAATAATTATCACTGTATCATGTCTCAAGGTTCAAGTAAGTATAGCTATGTTAAGATATGTGCAGAATTCATCACATATCACTTTAGCTTACTCGCTTTCCAGAAGTTCTTCCAATGTTTTATTATTGTTGATATTCTTTGATAAGTTAAGCTTTGAAGATTTATCTGATATGGTATTTTCCGCGTTGGTTCGTTCTTCGAGGCGTTTCAATCTTCTTGTTCGTTTTTCGTTGTCCTATTTGGCAAGGAATTCAAAAATTCAGCAGTTAAAAATGGATAGATTAAGCAGCATATAAAAATATCACGATGAATCCGTAAGCTCGTTTCGTCTCCCAAAATATGTAAGAGTCTAATTAATAAGTCAATAAAATTTTAACCTCACTCGAAGGATAGAAAGCAATTTGTAAGAAACTTTGTTGTAATTGGACCGACGATATCTGATTTCCTAAGATCCCAACAAATCAATCCTTTTACAAGCAATTTAATGTAATATAAATTTGACAGGAGATGAAAATAGTTATTACTGGTAGCTGTTCTAATCTACGTCATGTTCTTCTTAAAAATACAGAAAAATCGTAATGGAAACATACACTTAGTGCATCTCGAAGCCTGCAGATGAATGTTGACAGTATTTTAAAGCATTCCTCAATTTTGAAATGCTTTTCATCTTCACAGAAGTATGCTGCCAAATAGGAAATCAGTTGGTCCATTTGTTCCAGTTGTTCTTGCATATTTGCCATATGTTGTCGTGAATTCTTTAAAATATGAATTATTAAGTGTCACTTTTTCTTTTCTCTATATCTTTCTGTTTCTTTTTTTATTTTAGCTGAAATATTTGTAACATGAGTTTTCTACTCGGATAATACCGTACATTTCAGTTTTATGAGCAAAGTCAAGTGTGATTAACAAATTCGCAGCAAAGAAATCGAAATAATTTATGGCGTATAGTATTTAATTATTTTACAAATTGGAACAGGAAATTCTTCTGCCATTCCCTCAAATGTGAAAAAATTGAAGTTTCCAAAGTTTAAGCAAATTTGTAGCTGAAAGTACAACTAAAAATAAATAAAATATACCATGAAATGTTGATTAGTATCTTCGAAAAAACGGACGTCAGTCCGTTTCCTTACTTCATTACTCACGTTAATTAATTTATCACTGATTGTCCGAACATCATTTCGGATTGACTCCAATGAAAGCCTTAAAGGATTTTTGAAATTCATTGCACCTTATGCCAAAATGAATTGATAATACGAGCAAAACTTGCTAGATTCAGACCCGGCATTCCAACAAAATACTTCAGTTTAAGCTACTTAAATTTGGAGGGATTGAATTTCACCTGTTGAATGTATTTTTTTCAATAAAATTCAGCAATAATTACCTTGCAGCGACTGGCACTGTTAATAATTCATCCAACAATTTTTCTGTACATTCTCGATCTTGCTTAAAAAATGACTGTTAAATTGCATGCGAAAGTATTTCATGAATTTAGTCATTCGGAAATTCTGGATTTTCTATCTAATCTCACACTTGATTCAAGATATTCAACATTACATCTCGTGTATGGGGCAAAATCAAATGCAGTTTATAAAGGGCTTGAAATTTTTTGCAACTATAAATTATCTTCCCACCTCAACATTGTCTGGCTACTTCCAATCCTGGTGCTTTCCAAATAATTTAGCTCTGGTTTGATGTAAATATAGAGATATATAGTTGAAAAAAAGAATAGATATGATCATGCTAGCTGCAACAAACCATCGCAATAAAATGAAGAAGTGTGATACTCTTCTGTGTAGCTTTCACATCCAGAATCCTCCATAACGAATTAAGCTTGAAACCAGCTGCATTCCCAAATGCTGCATTCGCATTCAAAAAATTACCAATTTGTACAA
>PQVD01002678.1:0-11448 GCA_003012265.1 Setaria equina
ATTAATAACAATAATTAATAATAATAACTAATAATAATAATTAATAATAATAATTAATAATAATAATTAATAATAATAATTAATAATAATAATTAATAATAATAAATAATAATAATAATGACAATAATAATAATAAAACATAAGTAACGATAAACAATGTGTTGATCAATATCGCTTTGTTTCTTCTTCTTGCGACAATTTTATAGATTAAAAGGATGGCTTGGTCTCGCTTCTGTTCAGTGGCGGACTAGCAAATATATATGTGTAAGTCACATTACTGTTGAAGGTATGTCAACGATATTAATATGGCTAACAGGTAATTTAGTAATTTGTGACCAACAAGTTCCCTCCTCCTATCGCATCTTATATCTAGAATGGAAGATACAATCTAAATAATAATACTTGAAAATAATAAGTAGATTGAACAGAGATGGGATAAAAATATATCGGGAAAAGTAACTAAAAATAAAAGTTAAAATTAAAAATGTAATGACTGTAGTAAGAACCAGTAATTAGTAACAATCAATTAAAATTGTGTATTAAACGAACGAAATTGTGCAAGTAACAGAGAATAGAAAATGGAATATGGGGAGCAACAAGGCCTGATATCATTTTTTGTTTGTGTTAATTTATGACTAAATATATATTTTTAGGTTTTTATTTAAAGTACGAATCATTTTTTTTTTTCTTTTNNAAAAAAAGTGCTGAGAAATAGTGTGATAATGAAATGATAAAATTATCTGAATTCTGCCATATGTTGCAGAGATTAGTCAGAAAGGATTCTGGAAATATTATAAATTCGTTTGTGAATTTAATATATTTATCCTGAAAACCAATTCATTCCACCTGCACAATGCAGCATTTTTGATGGATCTAACGTTTGATTTCACATATCGGGGAGATATTTTTACTTTTTCATTGATAATTCAGAAGGAATTTTGTACGATTGGTTGAAAGTATGTAAAATTAAATTTCTCGTTCAAATCTCCAAGGAATATTATCCAGCTTTCCTCATATTCCTTGCTAGGAAATTCTAACAGTTCCCATTCCTCAGTTAAAAATTTCATTGGTAGAAAAAATTTCCGCCAAAACTTATCTATCACCATATGATTAGATACTTCTGTCTTACCATAATGTGCTTCAAGTACTTCATTCACGTTAATACGTCATCATTCGTTCAGTTACTGAAAAATCCGTGTACGTTTGAGTGTTTTCGTGTGTTATCAATGTGTTAAATAGCAAAAAATCACTTGAAACAGTAACAAAACTTTAATGATAAATTCATATTATTACAATAAGGATGACAATTTGATTAAGACAAAAGGAAAAATTAAACTAAATAGAATGCAATCAAAATAAAATTTGAAAAATGATGAAATATGAAATTTCTCAAAAAAAAAAAAAAAAAAAAAAAAAAAAATGTGCGGAGGTGTAGGATTAAGAACAATTAATGATATTTATACATAATAATTGAAATATTCTTTGTAATAAACTACAGTTCGATAAAAAAATTATTGGAAATTTGCAATTAAAAAAAAACGAAAATTTTATATTCTTGTTTTCCGAAAGGATTATTAGAAAACTTTTAAGAATGTACTGAACAAAATCGATTAAATTATTACTTAACTGGCTATTTAATATTAATACTAATATGATGTTTAATATGAAATAGAATAGAAAATGGGAGAAATTGACTGAAACATTTTGCATAAAGTCGATGAATAAAAATTAATTTCATTTACTTTTACAATAATTAATATTAAAAATTAAAAAGCAAATCGAAATAATCGAAGGATTGGTAGAAGAATGATTTGATTAGTTTTAGACATTGTTGATGTTTAGTACCAATCAAATTCATTTCTTCAAAAATGGATTATTTTCTTATAAGTAAGTACATATCCTTCGATTATTTCGATTTGAAGTTCTAAAATTTAATTTTTAAGCTTATACATATAAAGGTGTATAAATAGGTAGATAGAAAATATATTTGAGGCTTTAAGCCATGAATACAGCTAAAATATACCTTTTACACTAAAATCTAAAATATAGAAATAATACTTTTAAGAAAAAAGACGAAATAATAAGAAACAGAATTTCAAAGACGGTATGAGTAGATGGATGAATGATAATACATAAATTATTATAGATACATCAACTAAAATGATCGAAAGAAATTACTACGTCTTGGATTTAAATTACAAATTACAGAAGAAGAAAGGAAGAAAAAATGAGTTGACAACAAAATACCAGTTACTTTATAACTTTGGCTTTTAAAAAAGTAGCCAGAAAAAACCATCGGGAGTTATCTGAGGACGAAGTATGACTTATGATGTCAAAGGTCATAAGTAAGCATGAAGTTAAAGTTCATGAAGACAAAGGACAAAGATAAGGTCAAGGAAATACTTAGCAGTTTCAATTAACAATTAACAAACATTCACCAATGAATACTCAAAAAATAGTTTCCAATTTTTTTTTTTTGAAAAAATTGGAATAACAATTGAAAGAGTAGCAATTACTTCATATCATATCAAATTTTAGCAAAATTTAAGCAATGCTATCAGCCGAAATAAATAAATGAGGCAATTAGCAGAAAATTATAAAAATTAAAATTTTAAATTAAAAGAGAAAATTTCAATACTCGTTAATGACGGTAAAGCAAAAACCATTTTTTTTTCTTTAGATACAAAAGGAAAATTGAAACAACCTAAAAACGATATATATTACTGGATAAATTTTCTATTTTGAAATTCATATTTGGCTTAGAATGATTGAAAAATAAAAACTTTAATAGGAAATATGACAAGAATTTAATGATACCAGCTATGTGACACTTGGTTTCATAATGAAAATCAACTTTATTTTATGGAATTATTTCAAGTACTTCGGCTGAAAATTCCCATTTTTGAAGAATTCAATTTTAAAGTTGGAAATTAGTGAAATCAGTTTGTCAACAGAAATGCAATTAAATAAATCTTTTAGTTAAACTAAGCAGATACAAATATAAATTTAACTGCCATTGCTAGGCAACCAACTAGTTAATATTAATCAGCTAATTTAAAAACAGATCAGCAGTTATCATGATGAGAGAGTAAGCTCGATAATTAAGAACTCGAAAACTGAAATGAAACCAAAGCAATAAAATAAGACTCGAAAAAAGAACAAATTATCCCAGTAAAGTATCTACTCGCAACAACAGAATAGTTAGCTTAATGAACAAGTAACTCAAAAAACGACTAAACCTTAATTAAAAAACTTTATTAGTTATCAAGAAATAAGGAAAACAAGAAAAACCTATTGGAAAAGCTGCCAAGAAACTGAAAGTAAGAGAAGTAGCATTAAAAAATTGCAAAACATATAACAATAATTCAAATTTAATAATTCATTTGTTTCGTTCTTTTTTTCAAAATTACAAAAAAAAAAGAAAAGAAAAATGAAAACATAAATCGGAATTTTTCTGACCAAATTTAATAATTAAATATCGAAATAATGCAATGTCCAACCAATAGAGCAATGACTGAGTATAGGAACAGCTGTAATAATTGAAATCGAAAAAGAATATGTCCAAGAAATAATAAATTCATGCCATTTAGTCGCTTTATTTGTAAAAATGATCTGAAAAATAAACGCAAATAAATGATATGAATAAATGAATTAAAAAACAAAAAACTTTTTTTTTTATTTTATTAATGCAATTACATGAGTGAATAAGCAGAGACAAACGATGTGCAGTGAAAAATAAAAGTGAAAAATGGAACACGGGCATGCATGCAGTACAATAATTGCTGTTGAAGATAGACAGAAAAAGTCGAAATGAAGAAAATTTTATAATTAAATAAGATAATTGGATATAGTATTAAAATTAATTTATAAAAATAATTGGATCTGATGATAACGAAATTTATCAAACAAATATTATAATGGTGCTTTTTTCTCTTACTCTTATTTAATTATAATGCAAAAAGAAGTCAAAGTTTTGTTCTTTTTTTTTAATTCTTGATTTTGACTTCTTTCTAATTTTTTAATCTTAATCTCTCATTTCAACTTTAATTTTTTCAAGTTTTTTCTTATTTGGATAAAACCAAAAATTAAAACTAATATGTACTGAATTTTTAGGCAGACAAGAAATAAATCTAAATTTTGTAAAAAATAATTTTTCGAACATTTCAAGAATATAGTCTCTAAATGTGGCAAAAAGATTTAATTGATAATTAACTTAACTAACAATTAAATTTTTTTAAAGTCAGTACTTTTACATTTTAATTGTAGCAATTAGGGAAAAATATCTAATCGACTGCATAAGAATGGAAAATTTCTGGAAAAAATGATTAGAGCACACGTTGTCACAAGAAGCGATAGATTTGTAGCGTAAGCAAAATAAAACCTGAACACGTAACGCAAAACACGTTACTGACGTGCGATAGAAACTTACAGAAAAATAAGTATAGTAAAATGCTTTCATGAGATATAACACATGGAAGAGATGGAAATGTCTTCTGGGCGGAAAACTGTCTTCAAAACAAACTTTTTTTTTTTTAATTTAAAGTTGTAGAATAAAAAAGTTTAAACAAAGAAGAAACGCATGCTATTCATTTTTTTCTTTGATATGTTAATAATAATCTGAAATGGCGGACGTCTAAAAATAAATTTTTATTAATTATCAATTCATTTCAATTTATTGTTTAACTTGACTTATTGAGGAAAATTTCTCAAAATAAAATGAGCAAAAATTAGTAAAACAGAGCATTTTTAGCAACTTTTAAGTTTAAATAATTTCAATTTAACATTGTTGCAAAACTAAACTTACTCAGACTAATACTTATTGCAAAAAAAGACATCAAAAGTAGAAAAAATTACCCAGATTTCTAGAATTTAAAATATAATCGAAAAATTAAAAGTAAAATTGGATAACTGGCAAACATCTGACCGTTTATGAAAATTATATATATATATATATATATCACTATTAAATCTTTCATTTATAATGCATTTCTGACTAAAACCTTTTTTTTTTTTTCATATGTAAAAACAGATTTAATGGAAATCATTAGTGAATGATTTATAGTTTTATTTCCCTAAACAATGAAATGTTTGATCTCTCAAATGTGAACATATAAAGATAACTGTCATCATCGTATCAGAATAAAATAATTATTTGTTTACTGAAGGTATTATGTTCTCAATCTTCCTTTGAAATTTAGATATATTGGAAATAACTTTAATTCAACACAGAAGTTGATAATAAAAACAACTTGATGTGGCAATAAATAAATTTAAACAAATTAAATAAATTAGGTGAAACAAATAAATTAAATTAAATCAATTAATTAGTGCATAAATAAATAAAATGATAAATAAATAAATAATGAAGAAATTAATAAACCAAGCAATAATAAATCAATAAATGAATAGGCAAATGGATAAGTGGATAAACAAATACATATGCCAATAAAGAGAAAAAGAATGAAATTTGATCAATTTTAAAATAACGCTCCAATTACAAAAATTGGAATTTATTACTGATTTTGTAACAATTACTTAATTATTAAATCAATTTCTGTTTTCATCGATTAGTTTACATTACTTTTTTGAGTGACACATGTTATTAGTTATTTCTTCATGCCTACTTCCCTTTTTCATGTCCCAGTAAGTTCCAAATTGAACTTCCTTTTCCTCGTGCATTAACATGCTTAAATTTAATTTTTCATCTCTCGTACATAATAACTATAATATAGTAATGATATGTGTATTATTAATTAACCAGTTATTAATAATGATATATATGTGGATATATACAAATAATTAACCAATTAGTAATACAAATGATAAATTTTTCAGTGTGGTGGATGGAAGCTTATTACAGTAATGAACTATAAAAGTTTTTAAAAATTTTTATACATTTATATTTTTGAAATTCCATTTCCAAGTGATAAGTTTATTTGATACTACGAACAGTGTCTTTTAAGATATTAGTGTCACGACTGATAAATGACAAATTAACTTACCAGGGTGAATGACAAAGTTTCACTTCGGTTGACATTTCCCACTGAAATCAAATGTTGCGGCAAAAGGTTAAGTAATAGCTATCATAATCATAACAATAATAGTATTTACTAAGAAAAGTAATAAGAAAAATTGATTTGCGATTCATTGAAATATCCCACACTTGACCTATTAAAATGACTTACTTTTGTAAATTTTTCATTACTTATTTTAAGAAAATATTTTTCCGACGTCATTTTCATTATCCTATAAGAAAAAAGGGAAGATAAGTGAAACTTATATAGGCGGAACAAGATAAATTTGGTACAAGAAAACTTATAGAGGCGAAAAAATTTGGTACAAAAAACAGTAACATTGAAATGATTGTAACGACTTATTACTAAACGATGAGCTATGCGTAAAATAATTGTGATTTTTAATAAATCATACCCAAAAACTACAACTTTTAGAAGTTCAGTGATTTTTTTCAAATAAATTTCTGAAATTCAATTATGCTACTATTTCAAAATTTATGAGATGGTAAGAAAAAAGAAAAGAATGGAGAAAAAGTGATAACTTACAAGAGGTTCTTGCTGACCTTTCTTCGTGCGATAAGTATTCACAGCATCTATTTTAAATTTAAACATTTCTACCTGACAACTGTAGGCTTTTGGTGTTAATTTGATAACAGTATGTAATGGAACATTTAAATAAGGTAGCTCTGAGTAATTTTTATTATCAAAATAAGCCAAAATGCAGCGTAAAATAGCCTGAAAATTGAATAGTAATTGATGGCCGAAAAATTATTTTGAGTTAGAATTACACAGTGACTACCTTTTTTTAAAATCAAGATTTCTTTTTCAGTTCAAACAGTTTTAAAATATTTTCTTATTAATAATTCAGAAAAATGAAACCGAAATTTTATTGCATGGTTAAATAAGGAATTAATAAATCTTCGTAAAACAAATGAATTTAATGAACTGTACAATTAAATTTTAAATGAAAAAGTTTAGCTTCAATGAAAAAGAAAAATTACTTGATGTGATACAACGAGTACATTGCTCTGTCGCTCCAATTCCATAATAACTGGTTCCAATCGGCCAACTAAATCTTCATAACTCTAAAATGAAGAAAAAAGCAGGAAAAGTATATTATGTATATATATTCCACTAATGAATATAATAACTTTAGTAAAGAGTCATTTGAAGCTATTAGCTGAAATTAAAAGATGAAGAAATGCAAATGAATTCGTTACAATCATTTCATCTTTTGATGAAACTAATCACAAATCAACTTACTTCACCTGATGGATAACGATAATGATATTTATCTTTATCACGATCAGCAAACTGTTTTGGATATCGCTCTTCAAAATCGGTATATGTCAAACCTTCACAAATACCCTAAAAATCATTTAAAATTCCGTTTTTTTTTTTCTTTCGCCATTTTGATAAATGTTAAACAAAAAGAAATGATATCAAATTGTTTTGGCAATATTTTTTACCAAGAATAAATAATAATATTATGATCAAAAACACACAATTACTAACAAAATAAAATAATAGGCACTAGATGATTAATTATTATTAGACAATAAATAATATTAGCAATAATGAGGTAAAATAAATCGTTGGAATTCATTATACTGTTGAAATTGCGGGATTTATTTTTTTATATAATTAAGATAAAAAGCAGTTACTGCGTCTATTTCATCGAGCACTTTGAGAAATTCAATATGGACTGCTAGATCACTCAATTCTTGGGCTGTTTGAGCGGCACGAATTTTTTGCGAACTCCAAATTCTGAGATCACCCGGTATTTTCTCAGCCTGAAAGTAATCCAAAACAAGGAAAAGAAAAGAATGAAATAGAGAAAATTTTTAATTAAAGAAACGAAATTGGATTAATAATTTTTTATTTCATTAAAATTAGGTCATCATCATTTAACAGTTAAAATCTTAGATAAAAAGAGGAGTTAAAATGTCATAGCCATTATTTTCAACATCATCAGTAACAATTACTGATAAATTAAAGGTACTTTTAAGGTTAATAGTTTAAATTAGGCTAATGTAGTGTAACTGAGGGAATACTTAGTGGACAGAAGAAATTAAAAATTCAACTGTAAGAAGAATTTACCTTTTTTTTGCATGCGAGAAGATTGAATTTTTACTCAAATTATACTTGATAAAAATTAAAATGAAACAAAAAAAAACCTTAAAGTATTCTCGCAATTTTTTAGCATATTCAATACCATTTGCACTTAATGGGCTATCACCACCCAGACGACCAATTCGATTATATTCACTTTCACCGTGCTATATTAAAAAAAGGTTCGAAAAAATACATCAAGAAATAAAATTAAATTCCGCTCAAATTTTAGGAAATTTGATTTTCAGCTGTTTGTTATGTAAATTTCAGTTATTTAAAATAAATTGGAAAAGGAGAAAAGTGAAATTAATAAAATGAAAGTAAAAAATGAAAATAAAATGCAAAGTTAATGTCTTGAAAATGAGTATTTCGAACAAATAACAATTTAATTCCGCAAACATGAAAATTTTAAAAAAAAAAATTTCCCCTTCTCTTTTCACCAAACCATTTCTCAAATGAGATTCGAAAAATAATTTTAAATTTAAATTATGCCGCACATTACTGAAATTACTCAAATCTCGAGTAAATATTAAATGGCAATATATTTCCCAAAATGCTGTTTCTAAATGATAGTTATCTGAAGAAGTTCATAAGTAGCAAAATATTTGTTCACAAGTAGATTATGCTAAACATTGTTCAAATTATCCCAATAAGAAGAAAATTACTTAAATAACAATTTTTACTATGTATGCTTTCAGTTTCACTCCTACCTGAACTTTTGCTTATACCTTTACTCTCAGTTCTACACTCACGTCTTTTATTCTAACCTGTATTTCTACTTCTGCGCTTGTTTATTTTTACTTCTTTTACTTTTACTTTTATACTTGAATACAAAGTGTTATTTAATTCATAAAGTGATCATACTTTACTTTAATCTTATATATACCCTTGTAAGATAGATGGATCGAGGCAACAAGTGGATATTCATTAAAAAGTAAACAACACGGCTTTGCACATGTCCATTTACATTGTGCACAAAAAATGATCGGCCAGCATTGATTACTTTGATAAATGATAAATCATCATCTAGTTCTTCATCAATCGGCTGATACTGTAATTACACTTGTTAATCAAGCGATTCATACTGTAATACAGCATCCACTAATCATTTGCTTTATACAGTGATAAATTATACTTTAGTCAGACATAATTATAGTTCATAATCATAATTATAAACAGTCAACTACAATTGTTTATGAGATCAATTGGTTAATGGAAAAATTGCTTCACTTCATCTTATACTAAAAAAACTTCAATACATTATTGTAACATGCAAGTAAATATATGTAAGCGTTGAATTAAGTAATTTAGATAGGAAAAGACAATAAAATCCAAGTCAGTTAACTTCATCAAAGTATTTGAATATTATCCGATAATCACTCATATATTATAACTTTTAAATCCAGAAAAAAAAGGATACGGTATAGATTATACTACATCAGATCTAATAGTAAAAAGTTGACCAATTAACTTCAATACGGCTCATTTAGTTCAACAAGTATCATGTCACTTTCTGCGAAGAATTATTTCTTTGCATAAAAGGAACATTTTTTTTATATATATTAAACGTAACCACAAAATTGATTGATCTTACCAAATTATTTAAACGAAATTCGAGTGTTATAAAGTCAGAAGAGACATTAAATTTGATGGAGAATTCAACTTCTTCTTTGTCAAATCGAGTCTCATTCCCACTAAACTGAGTTTCAATCCGATACTCCAGTAAGAATTGGAGTTGAAAATTCTTAAATGGAACTCATTTCCTGGTTGAAGTAATTTTCAATTACCTGTAATTTATAATTTTCGATTCGTTTCAAAAAATCTTCCTTTGCTTCATCTTCCGTCATATGACCTTTGTAATCTGGCGAATTAACTTTTACTTCCTATTAAACAAAGAGAAATTATTCCCACTTTTATTTCTTAACAAATCAAAATAAAATAAAGCAAAAAATGAGAATTTCCGCACGAGAAACTCTTTTTAATGATAAAATGATGAAAACAATCATTTGAATCGTTTGAAATGCTGAGGATAAAGTAACTTCTTCAAAAATTTCTATGGAAATGGAATCAAAACGAATTACTGTCTAAATAAAATACTCCAAGTACATCGGGCTACTTGATAAAATTTAAAGTGAAATTACTGATTTTCTGTATACTCTAATTTTTCCTCCATGAAAAGATACAAGGACGAAAGATGATAAGCAAAAAAGAATGATTACTATTAGAAAACAATTAGAACTGGAAATTAGCACTTCCCATTTATTTATTTATCGGATCGTATTTTCCACCTACAGGATGAACCATTTATTGCTTAAACAATTTTGAATTAAGAATTTAAATAATTTCAAATTAAAAATTCGCATTTTGATTTCCAGTATTCGTTTCGAGCTCACCACTATTTTTGTTTTGTTTTATCTAGAAATGTTGAGAGAGGAAAACAAAATAAAGAAAGCAAAAATTCATATCTCGACTTAACATACTCCTAAATCATTAAGGCAGTAATAAAATAATAATTTAAACGTAACTTACCGTGATATTAGCATTGATAATATCTGGATCATCACATATGCTTTCAACGAAAAATAGTCGGAACGGAGGATCACGGTCTTCCCGGTGGCAAAAATTCGCTAACCAATTACGTCGTTCACGTGTTGTATTTGTTGCATCAAAGACCTGAAACGGAAAAGTTAATTTGAATTTGAAAATTACAAAACCCTTTTATCAACATTTCTGATCGTTGTAACTTCATTCATAGCAAATGCTATTTTTTATATCAAAAAAAGAAAAAAAAATTAGTGACCAGAAATGCGCAATATTTTAACAATTACACTGTCAACATTTCGGATTTCAATTAAAATGAACGTTTTTGCAACTTTTACAAAACTTACAGCAACTTCACCCTCCTTACTTGTCAAGTAATGTTCCATGTCTTCCATTGCAAGTCTTGCACATTCACTGAATAAGCAATAAATTTAAATTCCATTAAATCTAACTTAAAGGATAACCAAAACATTGGATTTGATTTGAAGCACATCTAGTTGAAGCATTAGGCTTAATTTTTTAAATTTACTTTTCTGAAACAAAACTTTTTGCACATATCACTAAACAAATTCCACGTGAAAAAAAATGAATACTTAATTAATCGAATCAATTAATAAGCAAAAGAAAAAGAAAAGAAGTAAAAAAATAAAAAAACTTACTCCCTAATTTTACTGCCTGTTTTATTGAATGGACTAAAAAATTGTGATTCACAATCTTCTGTACTACATGCTTTTCGACGATAATCACCAACATTAAAAGCTGAAATATTAACTAATAAATT
>PQVD01002683.1:0-17120 GCA_003012265.1 Setaria equina
CATTAACCTTTCACTGTTAGATATGACTACATAATTCTGGCATTATAATAATCAGAAACTTTTTCACTGTTAGATATGGTTGTATCTTTTTTTAAAATATTGTTGAAACGCGCATGTTAGAAGTCTTGATCAGCTATAAAGTATCCTTTCTTGATGTTTACCAGTCAAGTTCTTCTTTTTATTTCCCAAAACTTGTGCTCTTTTTTTTTTTTTAGATAGCGTACCGGCTAAATTTATCTCCCATCTTTTTAGTTTATTTTTACTGATAAAGAAGAGTCCTCACTACTCTTTCTGTTCCGAGTGCGTGGTCTTGGCCGACTGTTTAGTTTATTACTTTGACAAAGGTATAATTAGTCTAACAAATTTCGTGCTTATCCATGCTTTATTTGTTTACTTTCTGCTTCATTTCATTTCAACTTTGGGAATTCCATAGTTGTATTTTTAGTGTGCGTATGTATATATATTTCATCATCACAGGATAGCAATGGCACACCATTGAAATTGCTTCCATTAATATCTCTAGACTGTCTTCTTACTCTCAGAACTAAAATTTGAGGTTTAGATTCCTAAACATTGCACTTGCATTTTTAGATTTATCCTTTCGCTCTGTGCAAAGCAAATCACCAGAATCCACAGCTTCCAGTGTTGGCTCAAAAAGTCCTTCCGAAATTATCAATAATGTAAATAATGCGGAGATAAAGCAAGTTTTTCAAGTTGTATGTTGCGTTTTAATGGATTTAAAATTAAAAGTTGTTGGAATTTAAAGTTTCTCTCACTAAATAGTTCTGCCATTATTGTTATTTCTTTTGCAGTGGTAAAATGACCGATGATCTCAATAACTCCAATGTACCCAATTCAAAACGAAAAGCTCATGTTAATCAAGTGATAACGTCTTCTCAGATTGCCTCAAAACGGCCCCGACAACAGTCATTATCGCCACCGGAAGACCCATCGAATGCTAATTTAGCCGTCCATCCACAACAAGCGGTTTGCTTTTACCCTTTTTTTTTTTTCTTTTTGTAGTATCAATTGATAAAATATAGAATGGTAAAGGTGTTTCATGCATTATATTGTCGATTGATTGATGATTTTTGAGCATTTCTCCAGATATTGCTGCTCTGAAGTTTGAATCTTATGCAGAATTTCTTCTGATTTTGCTTGTAGTAAATTCGGTAAACTAAAGTTTCCTATCCATGCAGAAAAACGCGACTCAACGTCCTATTGGACTGAATGACGCTGAACGACTCGCAGAACCACTAAGCTCTACAAATACTGGCGTCTCACTCGGCTCTACGTCGCAGTCTAGTCGTGATTGGCTAAAAGAGTTTCCGGAACCACGAAGCTTGGAAGAAGCTGAAGTATACTACCTTAAGTTTCTGGTAATGTTCATCTCTTTTATTGCAATTTAATGTTTTTATTCTGTAATTTTACAAATTTTTTGGACTTTCATTGAAAGTATTTGATATATTTTCTTGGCGCGTCTTCCGTTTTTTTCTCCGGAGCAATTAGTGCTCTTTGAATCCATTCGTTTTCTGGTAATTTCCACTGTGATTTCTGTTCTACCGTTAAATATCGTTTATTTAGAAGTGAAAGTTCAGTAACATTGTATTCATTTTTTAAACTGATTTGATGTTGTTGTACTTCATACTGTTTGCTGGTTATTTAATAGATTTTTTCTTTTCCAAAAGAAAGTTGCAAAATAAAATTATTAATTGAAGCATAGTTCCAGGATGACTACCCAAAATATCTAACATGTTACAATCTGCTGTCAGCTGTGGTAAACGAATTCAAAGAGTTAGAAAAAAAGATGAACGAAGCGCCGAAGAATTCAAAAGAACATGAAAAGGTTGTGTTTCGTATTCTAATGTCAAAAGTTAAATTATAATGTAGTCACTGGTCCAAGTTAAATTACTAAATTGCCCATGAATCTATAAGCCTTCGGATATTGTTATTTTTTTTTACATATTCTTTATTTCTATTCCAAGATTTGAGTTATTCAGAAATTGTTATTAGTGATTTGTCATTCCTTTGTACTTTTTTCGTATGTTTTAAGGCAGAGGAAGCAATAGAAATGCGATATATGCATTATCAACGTAATCCAGAATATCTAGAAACAAGACAGAAACATGAAGATTTGAGATCAAAGTTGGAAATCTTAAAAAAACATGTGGATTTTTGGGAAAAAAACCAGAGGAGACAGCTAGCTGCGGACAGGACTAGCTCAAACAACAGTGGCAATAATAGTAATCACCATGCTGTAAAGAATGCTTCAACACTGTAACTTTGCTACATATAGGACTGGTTTTTTTTTTTCCTTTGGTTTCTGTGAACAGTTTTCGATCACCTTTTGTTCACTTTTGGTCTAGTCAGTGAAGCTAAAACATTCACACATTATTTCATTTAGATTATGGTTTATATTTTCTTGGGAACGCATTGTTAGTCCTTCATTTGTCCTGAAAAGCAAAAAATAGGTTAAATATTCGAATTCCAGGAATTGAAAAAAGGTATTGAGATTTTGAGGAATTTTTCAGCAATTTATATGACTCTAATTCAGAACAAATAATATCACTATTTTTCTATCTTGATGTTATTGTCATTGCATTATAATTTCTCATTAATATTATTTCTCGAATGTTCTAAATTGTTAGAACAATATACTCGAGCGAGTGAAGAGCAAAATATCTTCGAAAGCTACTACTATGGTAAGGAACAACCCCATTCTAGAAGTGATTTGTCTGTCAAGATAAGTAGATACTTAGCAGCACTGAAAGAATAGAACTTGCGCAGATCAAGTTATGATTTAGAAGGAAAAGAATCGCTGAAAATTAATAACATTTCAAAACTTTTATGAGCATTTTTAAAGCTACAGATTAGTACTTCTTTCTTTCTTCAAAGTACATATAATCAAGCTGTTTCCGTTATTTCTTTCAGACTACCTGTATAAAAATGTTTTGATAAATTACACTAGGGAAAAAAAGGACGTCGAAGATGATTCTGATGCGAAATATTTGAGCATGTTTAGTAGAAAATTCCAAAAAACTTTTCATGATTCGTAAAAAAATTGAAAGATTGCACTCAATCACTTAATTTTCTTTGTTTTGCTAAATAGGATTGACTTTAAGTTTGCTAAGGCATAAAAAGTAAGCGGGGTACTAGAAGGTTAATTCAAAATAACATTCTCTATATGAATGTGATCCTGGCAGATGAAGCTTGGGTATCACCGGGATGATATTCAGAATTCGTTAAGCCTCTGTATCACGTATCTCAGCTATTGTCAATTGGGGATCTGCTCCTTTTGTATAAATGCATCTTCATATGTGCCATGAAACAATGTTTTATGTAAACTCGCCTGAATATCATCCTTTTTTTCAAACATCGCAATTCTATCCAAAGTTCAGACATTTTCGGAGTTTATTTTTTTCTGTTCCTTTCTAGTTTGATTTCTTCCTTGTTTCTTTAAAATTCCTAAATTTTCTTCCTCTTTTAGATCGAGTAAAACTGTTCTTAATTTTCATCTCATTTTTTGTCATATCAGGGTTATATCGCTGGAAGTCAGGAAGGCGAGCAGGCGAATAAAATGTTTTATCATTTCACTACTAAATTAAATAGAAATAAGAAGTGTTTTTTAGAAATTCTGATTGATTCTAAGTTCTGCTTAAAATTCTTCATGTCTTTCTGGTCGAAATTTTGTTACAATTTGTTTTTATTCGCTATAAAAATAATCACTTTGATCGTGATTACGAATACTTCCATTTTTGCGCAGGATTTTTTTTCTTTAATAGGTTCATATCGGGATCTGGCATAAGTTATGGCCTGCCTTCCATTATTTTTCGAGCCAGTAATGCCACCTCTTACGTTTTTATTTGCTCTGTAAAAGATTTCCACCAAATATCTTATCAAATGAATAGGCTTATTTGTTCAGTGAAATCTATAGATAATTGCAAATTTGAATATATTTTCGTAAGTTTTAAGTTTTCTGTTTAGTGTTTATTACAGTTTCTTTTTTCTTCCTCTCTTTCAATAACGAGTAGAAATTTGAACCTACAACGTTTTATGGAGTTTTAAGATGACTCTTTCTGAGGGAAGATGCTCTTGAAATACCGTCACTAGTTCATTTATTAAGTTGATAAAGTTTTTCTTGGATTTGGCAAATTTTGCTTACTATTTTAGCATCATCACTCCGCACTTCTATGTGATCATTCATTTCTGTTATGCATGCATATACAGTATTTTATGGATCTTATCATGCCATCCTTTATTTAGTCTTATATTCATTTCTATTTTTCTTCTTTACTCCAGGCATATTTTTATCTTTAGACGATCAACGAGTTGCTTGGAAGGAAACTTAAGGAGAAGGATACAAGAAAGGTAGATTGAAATAGTTCAGAATTGAATAACTACCAGAAAGAGAATTTATCTTTCAAAAAGGAATTCAAGTCCGGTTTATCATTTGTATAAACGAACTGATAGCATACTCTTCTTTCAGTTCTTTGAACCCATTCCATTTCATGCGATTTCGAAACGCTGGAGATTGTTTACTTCGATTCGTACATTACTGTTTTAGTTTGTGATACAAGATATAAATGACAGTTCGATTCACAGCTGGAAGAAAATAATCTCTTGTAGCAAGCAAAAGTATTTGTGATCCCTCCAAACGAATGAATTCCAAGAATTTCGTTTTCGTCACCTTCTTTACTCTTCCTGTTGCATATGGATGACTTCGATTCTATTTTTCCTGACTGTGATTACAGATTCTTTTGGTGACAGGTAGTTTATCGATACCAGTGTATACTCGTTGTATCCTTAATATTGTTGAAAGTTGTTTGTTCACTCAAATGTGATTTTTCCTATTCTTTCCTGCCCTTGTGTTTTCTGTGCGTTTAACTCACTGCATCGATCGTGACTTTACGGAATATAAAATTTCTCCAATCGTTTCCTTTCTAGGAAATAAAATATCAATTTGTATAACTTATTTTGCATACAGTGCAAGTCATCTTATCATTACTTTTTGCTTGTACTGTTATTCATTCGGAGTGCTTTATCAGTAACGTGTGCCTCTATATGCATATACTGTTAACTACATTGGTTTGCAATCACCATTATTTCCTTTAGTACGAAAGGCTTCGTTATAGCTTCTTTTTCATTCAGTTTTGTGGGTTCAGCTATTTCATGTCTCCGTTCAGGTGACTGCTGAGGATTCAAACACCAAGATACAGCTTTTTTCCTAAGACAGAAGCTACTAACTGTTACAGTATCGGGACTTGTCGAGTTTGAAAAGTTATAAATCCTTTTTTTTTTTTAAAGTCCGTTAACTTAGTGATCTGCAAAATGAATTTCTTTAAGAATAATTTGTTTCTATCCACTCATGGTCAGTTCCATCGAAGTATCCGGATCAGCTTCTTTTCTTTGCTTAGGACTATGGATTCCATGTCTTACTTGTTTGTCATTTCAGGCTTTCCGTGCTCTTATTTCCATTTCACTTTTTTTAAAACCATCTGACAAACCAAAAGTTTTGGTTACTGTGCATTTCTGAGGTATTAAATTTGTTTGTAGGAATCTTATAACACGTTAGATAGACGATAACTTCAAAAGAAATCTAAGAAAACATTTGTGAATTACGTTTTCTGTAATAATTTATCATTGATGCTGATGCTTATGGGTATTTGTGTGAATTTAATCCAATATATGGGTAGTACGTTTTTTAAACTTTTCTATACCTTATTTTCCAAAACTTTGCTTTTCTCATCCTTTCAAAATATCCGAAAAAAAATTTGCAAAATTCTTGTTTGTATTCCACATTACAGTTACTATTTCTGTTTCAACGTTATTTTTTTTCCACTCATTATTTTTGCCTAATTTGCGTTTCGAATTTTTATGTTTATGAAGTTTGAACAAATAAAAGATGTGCTATTTGCAATTATTTTCATATATATTTCTTTCTTTTTTCTTTGAGAATTATTTGAACTTAACACCTTAGTGAGTATTGTGATTGTTATGATTGATCTGACGTTTAAAACAGAGTGGAAGTTTCCTCCAACTTCTGCATTAAATATTCCTATTCCTTTATGAGGCAAACTTTTGAGTTCTGATTATCTTTTATCAAACTTAAGCAGTTATCTCAATTGTTTGATTATCTCATTCCTGATGAGCAGGCAACAAAATGACAATGGAAAAGTAAGTGACCCATTGTTAATTTGTATCAAATTAAATTTTGAAAACTATTCGCCGATGTTACGCAACACAGGAAAAGAAAGATCTATTAAACAGTAAAATCAAAATTCAATAATTCGATTCTTCTAATTAAATAAAAGTATAGGCTACAACGAGTATGGTTGGCATGAAATGCATTAACACTGGGTTTTTAACTATTACTGTTTCATGAAATTGCATTAACTGACAACCAGTGAAGAGAACTTGTATGAAAGACGCATCATCTATAAATCTCAAATGGAATTCAGATACTTGAAGCATTTCATAATGACGATTCTTCCTGCTCACCAAACTGTTTCAGAAAGCGAACAGTATTCATTGAGGGTATTTATGAACTAATTTCATAAAGTCTCGCAGAGCAAGCTCTTGCAAATAAATCAAGGTGCCAAAAAAAATCGATTTCTGAAAAATTTAATCACTGAGAAGAAAGTATGTCAAGCAGCAGTTTTGCTCATAGATAAATTTGTAAGTATTGGAATGCTTAAGATGGGCAAGTGAAACTGATCAATTGAATCTGCATTAGTTGCTACTGAATTGGTGCCTGGTCGTACTTTATAGAATTTCACGTTTAAATTATAAGGGATTGAACTTGAAAATGAATTTTTTTTTATAAACTAATAAGTCTTTCTATTCTTTTCGGTGGACTCACATGATACACCTATGATGGAAATATAAAAACTTCCTTAAGTACAAACGTGTAATCCGAGCACGTTTGAAATTTTTAATAGGGAAGGAGTTGCTGCATCGTAATTATCAGCAGTATGAAACGTAGAAAATTGCATAATGCGAACCATGAGATGCAAACTATCGCAAAGCGATGGTGTGGATGACGTAGACTGCCAGATAGTGGGGCATGGTTGACGTTGCTGTGTGGGGATGATGCGGTACCGCGTGTGATGTGCGCTTCATGTTTCAGCGTACCAGACAGTTCCGCGTTTGTTAGTTGAAGTAGTCCGTTTCACATGGTAATTAGGGATGAATTCGGTTCATTTTTACGATTTTAATCTGTTTCAGCTTAATTACTGCAAGGAATAAGTAAGGTTGATATGTAGCATTTCTGCTTAAATCTGTTGTATAGTTATACTGCTATTTATTTCCGGGCTTGGATCTCATAGTTATAAAAGTTTTCTATTTGTCCGATTATGGGACCAGCTTATAAACGGTCTCTCTTGCTGCCCTTGTAATTCACGTTGGTCGAGAATGCGCAGCTCATTGTATGTTTATTGTCCTCAGGATAAATACCAGACTCCTGAAAGGCCTGTCGAGGCAATATCAGATCAAAGATTAGTACACTTATAGAGTATCCTCCTCAGTGTCGCTAGAATTCGATCTTTCGGTATCTGATACTTCCTTGAGAGGCATAACCTTAACCAGGTGACTAATGAATTGCCTGATACAAAGCTGCTTTATTGGTAAAGTGTCATCCAACTTGAAATGAAATGTTTTGGTGGTGGTTTATTTAGAAGTGGATAGTATAGCTGCAGAATAGTAATGGAAATGATAACACAGCAGCTTCATTGATAAAAAATTGGTTGCGTGACAGTGAAGATTTGATCGGAAACAGCCATAGTTTTCATTTGCTTCAGACAAAATTGTTAGAGTAAGAAAGAAAGATGATCTGGTAGAAATTTATCAACTTAATAAATATCGGAAAATGCACTGATTTGTAGTCTGTTTCATTATGATGATTTTATAACAAAGCTTGTTGCTTTTAGAAAACTTACATTGAAATCATTCCTTGATTTAAGCATTCCTCACATGTCGTCCTCAATGTTCTTGTTTCAGTTGTCAGTGAGGATCAATGCCTTGGTTAATATACATCTGGATCAGGACTTGAGTTGTTTCCTTAATCTCATTTGTAGTTTTTCTCTCTTCAATAATTAAGAATTTGGTTCCTTTCAAAGGCATTTTCGTGTTGAATTCATCTAAGAGTTAAATTATAATTATCATGATGAGGAATTAGCTTTCGGTACTGCTAAGTTCTTCCAGATGTACTAGTGTTCAAAAAATTAATGTTATTTTGAAACATGTTATGAGAAATACTTTAAAATTTGCAACAAACCTGGTAATACAGAAGAGTCGTGGAGAGTACTGAATCATTTACATAAAAATTTTGTCTTTTCAGACACACTTATTCTAGAAGATCAAAGATACTTCGTTAAGTGTGAAACAATGGCCTCAATGAATCCCGAATAGTAAGTTCACACTTACTAGTTTATAAATTAACTTCGCTGCATGAGTCACTCAAAGTAGTCAAGCAAAGTTTACTGTTCTAAGTCCGTCGATGTCATTATTTATATTTTGGAAATTGCTTTTTTAAAACATGCAGTTAACATTTTTACTGCTAGATGTGGTTACTATGGGAATACTGAAATGGATCATAGACAAGTATGTTTAAAGAATTTCCATTATGTGAAACGCATTAACTTTTATAGTTCTAAATTTTCAGTGACTATTTATTCAAGCTTTTGCTAATCGGTGATTCTGGCGTCGGAAAATCATGTTTGTTGCTCAGATTTGCTGATGATACTTACACTGAATCGTACATTTCAACTATAGGAGTGGATTTCGTTAGTTCATATATTTACTAAAAATTAATTAGAAAAGAGTGACAATACTGTTCGCAGGCTATTATGCCTGTTTAACAGTTTTGTTTATCTAATATAATGAATATAGTACTTGAAATATTTAATTTTAAGCATCGTTTTGGGAAGTTATGTTTCATGTTAGATTTTTTTATACTTTTTTATAATTTTTTGCATAACTTTCGTTAAAAGTCCTCCAGCGGATTTGTTCTTTGGCAAAATTTTAATCCACTAAGATAAATAGTGTCCTTGGTTTTCACTCGTATGTAAGAGAGAAAATTATGAAATCTGAGATGAAGAAATATAATGGGTAGAACGCTGAGAAGGATAAAAGAGAATTTATTGAGGAATTTAAAACTTATTCCTTAATCAGAAATTAGGCTCAACAGTCTAACAGATTTATTTACTGCGTATAGTCGAGAACTACATTCAAAAGTAAAAATGCGAATAGCATGTTCATTTTTATTGATCCGTGAGCAAGAGCAGGTTGTTGCAGTTATAAGCAGTTTCGACCTTTTGGAAATTGAATAGCCTACAATATGTTTTAGCTGCATTAATTCTGTATTTTTAATTTTAACTTACTTCAATGTTTTTTTTTCATGTCCACTAGCATCGTTAATTAGCACTATCTTTGATTTCACACTGTGAGAAAAGTGGAGTACTGGGAAAATTCTTCTGTTCGTAACTATAAAGCATTCGTTATGGAGATAACGCTTGAAAAAAAACGGATGCGTAACTACATTAGCAAGATAATTTCCGTATCTCCTTTCCAAACTACCTGATTCCTGTTCTCTAGAGAGTTTTTAGCGGTGAACATATAACAAGGAACAAATTCTGTCAGTATTACAGAAGCGTAATAGCATAGTTAGGGAAGAATTTAACTTTCTGTCAACTTATTTCACATTAAAATTTTGAAATAATATGAACGAATGAAGAAATATCTCTCTGCTCCTGCAATCTCGTACACCTCTCTGATCCAGTGACAGTTTAGTTTTTTGATCTTTGGAGGTCTTATTTTTTAATCCCATTATTTCATCACATTTATTTGGAGGGTTTTTCGAAAAAATGTTTTGTCTGGTAGTTTCGGACGGACTTTTTTAGCCGACACTGGAAGCTGTGTTTATATTTAAAAGTTTTACAGAAAATTCGCACTATCGATTTGGATGGAAAAACGATTAAACTACAGATTGTAAGTATTTATTCAGTTAGGATTTCTAAAATTAAAACCAATTTAAATAATCTTATGGATGAATTTTATACATGTAGGATAAAAGGATATATCACTCACTGTCATGTCACGGCAGAATCTATTTTTAAGTTTTATACAGCACACTGAGTGGATATTTTATAATATATGAGATGGCTTATTAATGACGAAATCTGAGTAAATAGTGTAAATCCAATTTACCAGTATAAACTCGATATGGTCTTGAATCGTATGAACTGATCTAATTTATTTTTCATAGTGGGACACAGCAGGCCAAGAACGATTCCGTACAATTACCTCCAGTTATTACAGAGGTGCCCACGGTATTATCGTTGTATATGACATTACTGATCAGGTTATTTTCCGTAATATTTAATAAAGAAAAACATACGTTTTGAGAAGTAAATGAGCAAGAATGAGCATTTTAAAATGCTTCTGCTCATGGAAAATTCTTTTGTAGGAGTCATTCAACAATGTGAAGCAGTGGCTACAAGAAATTGACCGATATGCATGCGAAAATGTCAATAAGTTACTTGTTGGAAATAAGTGTGATTTAACAACAAGAAGGGCTGTCGAACAAAGTGCTGCTAAGGTTCCTTATTTCTTTTTAGTGTTTTCTTGATATTTAGCAAAACATTCTTGGACGAAAGTTCATAAATAACATTCAATATTTCTAATATGACTCTTTAACTAGCTTTTTTGTAATCTGAACTTTACTTTGATAAGTTAACCCTTTTCAAATTAATATCTTCAAATCAAGTAATAATATTTGCTTAAATAATGAAATATCAATATGGGCTAAAAAATTCTCCCCTGTTCATATAGAATTTGAGTTTTTTCACCAATTTTTAGAAGACCATTCAAATTCGAAAAACCGCATAAATCAGCATTATTCGTCGATAGGTAAATTTCATAGTTTATGAGAATTTGTAATGAGTTTTAGTTTTGAGAATTCTTGCTAGAATGAAAGAAATTTAACTAGTATGTGAGAAGTGGTAAGGTAATGCGCAGACTGGTATAGAAGAAGATGAGAAGATATATGTATTAGTAGTTACCTTTTTTCGTATTAATAGCTACCGTATTAATACATCTCCGTATTAGTTACCTTTTTCCATAAACATTTTCCGGAAGTGTTGCACTTATAAGATAACCTTACGCTTTGATAAGTAAAAGCGAAATTTGTATTTTTCTTAGGAGTATGCTGATCAGTTGGGAATTCCGTTTTTGGAAACATCTGCGAAGTCATCAACGAACGTCGAACAAGTAGAAAATTTTCATATTACTTTCTTTTTTATCTTATAAATTTGTTACTTTTTGAGCTTATAGTTTATCTGCAACCTAGAAATCTATTATGAAATGACAAACAATGGCTCCAAGCAGTACTTTTTCCGGTTACACTCTCTGTATTCATTTGTCAATATGTTCTTGACTTTTTTTAAAATCAGTGAAGTTACACATTTTCATAATTGGTTTAAAATTTGTTTGATCTTCGTCCCATCATTTTTATCTGACCTTGTGATGTAAGCTTTCTCTTGTTATATTTAGAAGAAATAATTAAAAATTAAAAGAATTAAATCTGTCATTCAGCTCCTCAAAAAATTTCTCTTGTCCTTTGGATGTATAAGTAAGTCTTCAATTTCTTAACTTATTCTCACAAACTCACCTCTACAATTTTTAATTCATTTTAGGTCATTTCAAATAACTGACAACCATTTCTAGGCATTTTTAACAATGGCATCTGAAATAAAGAATCGAATGGGTCCAATTCAACAAGTTGGTACTGGTCCATCGGTGCGTATTGGGGGATCTCAGCCTGTTAATGAAAAGAAGAGTGGTGGTTGCTGCTGAGAGTTGTTGAAATATATTTCTTTCTTCAACACTGACTGCTATATATTTGAAATATCTTTTGGACAGTCAAAACACAATTTTTCAACTTTTTATTGGAGAATATCTCTTTTTCCTGTCTCTCTTTTAGCTACTTTTCAGTTACTATTGTTTTCGTTGGAAAAACACAAAAGATTTCTCATTACATTGATTCAGCTGTGATGTGAGTTTTTGTATTTTGTTTCATGTTTCTTCCTCATTGGATGCTTTGTTTTTCATAATTCTCCCTAATTTTTCTGGCACTGGAATTCGATATCATTAATGAGGCTAAGTAAGTAGTGTATGACACTTCTTTTCTTAGGGCAGGAAAACTCATGAGTTGGTTATGTTGGGACTGAGCTTCATTTCTTTACTTCCGAAAGCCATTTGGTGGGAAGACATTAGTGCGACAGGTATTTTGATTTTATTTTTATTGGCAGATATCATCCTATATTCTTAACGAAGTCCGAAAGTTTTTCTTAAAGCTTGTGTGGAATTTTAAAACTATAATTCATCAAAGGACTATGACGTTAACTCAAGTCAGGAGCCATCTTTTTCATCGTTTAGAAAATCATTGATTTAATTGTATTCAGTAAACGGTTCGCTGGAAACCTTTTCATTCTTTCCTTTTTCCTTCTCACTTTTTTTATTCATTTTATAATTCGAAAGCCAATTTTTTATCCTTAATTTTTAAACATATTACCAACCCTCAATTGTAGAAAGTATTAGTAGTTTTCCCAGAAGGTGAAAATTTTGTGGTTATAGTTAACTGTTCGACTATCACCTCGCAAAAAAGCAAGGTTTATTCATAATTTTGGTCACGAATAGATCAAAAATATTCTCATATAATTTCTCATATGGTTTTGCTGCATCTTTTTTGCAAAAAAAAGTGATTAATTTTTCGTTTTGTTTTGTGGGACTATTTTCCCATGTTTTTTCCCTATAAATTAAAAAATCTCTCTCTTTAGCTGAAGTAAATATGTTTATTTTTATGTATTTTACTTGTTATTCGGACGTGAAATAACACTAGACGCTGTCTGCTATGGTACTCTTAATATGACAAATCACTTCATAGCTGTAATAAGTCTGAATTATCTAAACAGAGTTACTAGCAATTGTTGGATATGCTTCTGAAAAGGCTGTAAAGTTGAATTCGGATTTTACTCTTTCTGAAAGACTGTGTGGTCCTTATTTGGGATCTATCATGGATCCTTTTTTCAGTCTAGAGAATAACTGAGAAAGGTATCCATTGATTGGTGTAAGCTACTACCAACTGAACTGTGTGACTTTAAAAGTACTGACCAAATGGCTGGTTAAAATACTGGTAATTTTAGCGAAAATGTGAAGGGATAGAATCTTTTTGACTAGGATCTCATTGTTGGTAAAAGATTTGCTGCTTATACTCGTTGAGCGGTCGTTAAGTTCCGAAGCAGTCAGGAAACTCTAAACGATGGAAATTTTTTCATTTCGGGAATTCAGGTTTTCAAGAATTTACATAACTGCTTTGAGGTTTCCCAGAAATACGGAGGAAATTTTGAAGTCATCAGTCAAGGTTTTCCCATTCATTCATTTCTGGGCTATCATGGCCAACTTGTTTGCTTACTTTTTAGATGAGGTATCCTCTTAATTTGCAGTTTCTTGAAGTGACCGTTCTGTCTCATTAGAACAAAGAAGGTACAAATATCCACAGACAAAATGTGTTAAATAGAGAAATGGAGTCAACTGAGGAGGCCTTCACCTTTCATGATGCATAATTTGTAGTGAGAATGTTCTTTTTCTTTATAAAAACAGGGATTCTGGAGTCATTTTTTCAATCAAGTGCAGAAATTCCAACGAATACTGAGGGAACAGATCTTAAATTGGTAACATGATAAAATGAGAGGATTGAAAGGTGCCGGAGATATTGCGAAACTGCAAAGGGGTGGCGGCTGGAAAAAGATGTCAGTGGTAAACACTTGCATATTTAGGTATGTCAAAGAAAAAGTGAATAGTAGTAGGGGGGTTTATTTGAAAACAGGAAAGTGAAGATTAATTCTATCCATTCATTTTTTCCTTTTACACATCTTAATATTCAAGAGAGGGAGAAGATGAGCTGATAAGATGGAAAAGTAGTAAGAGGTTGGTGATAAGCGAGATGAAATTCATTATTTCTTTTTGTTAATTCTTAGATTTACTAATACGCATTGTTTTAGATGTTAATGGGTGGTGGGTGCAACGGTTGAAATTTTATCGAAATGACTGTTATTTTATTTGATATCCGTTATGTTGTGTAATAGGTGTGGTAAAATATATATAATCAGGAATATTGAAATGTATTTGTAAACATAAACATTTCCCTTGACCGTATCTGTTCTCTTCGATAAAGCAAATGTTTCTA
This sequence comes from Setaria equina, assembly GCA_003012265.1. Classification (NCBI taxonomy): domain Eukaryota; kingdom Metazoa; phylum Nematoda; class Chromadorea; order Rhabditida; family Setariidae; genus Setaria; species Setaria equina. Next base: position 14,243 of record PQVD01002683.1, read on the forward strand.
GTGAATGAGCGGTATATACAAGTAACAATGTCATCAGCGCAAGCTTTTTGGATTTTTATATTATTTCAAGTAATCAGTAATTCAAAATCATGTTCCGATATAGTTTTCGTCCTAGATGGTTCTGCCAGTGTCAAGCAGCACTTTCAGGTTTGACAATTTCTCTCAGATTTTTATCTCTTGATTTTGATTTTACTAAGCCTTTAGGCGAAAAATATAGATGTGAAAGTTTTGAAGAATATTTTTTCAAACTATCAATGTAAAATGAATTTAGTATGCTATTCCCTTCTCTAAGAAAAAAAAAAAGAATACAGAAAATAATCCAAAGTGAAACTTTCTGGTGAGGAACGCTAATAGATTGTTATCTTTTTCACCATGACAAATATTTAAAATAAAAAAAATTTCACCGTAAAAATTGAAATGAGGGATTCCTGAAATTTTTCAGCAAATGATCAATATGGCTAATGATGTGGTAAAACAGTTTGATATCCACAGAAAGGGACACAGGATAGCGATCTTGGAATTTAGTAGCAAGGCAATCATCTCTAAATGGTTGCGATACCCATTCGATAGCATTAAGGTAGGAGATGAAAGTATCGTGTTTTACTCGCTACAAAGCGTTACGAAAAGTAATTAAATTAGTATTTTGATACTGCTGCTCCTATGTATAGCTCCTTGAGATAACAATTTTTTGTTGCATTACAAAAAATTGTATCATTATGCCATAATTATAGACAAATGATGATATGGGAAAAGTGATCAAGAATTTACCTCACATTTTTGGCGCAACAGATACAGGACGAGCTCTTGGCGTCGTACTTCATGAATTTTTACCTCAACGTCGATTTGGCTTACCATTTTTAGTCTTTATAATTACTGACGGCTACTACAGGTTATCGTCAATCACTGACATTATTACAGTAACTATGATTTCATAAGATAGAAGATTATTGGAATACGGTGTCCGGGATTTTGTTCTTTATTTATTTATTTTTTATATTTATTCATTTCTATTTTTCGTACACTTATTTATTTTCTTCAGCTCCAATTTTTAAAGCGATAGTGCCTACTCTCTAGTTTTAGTTATAGTATAGACTAAACAATCCTATGTTTGTTTCATCACCATAATCGTCATTTTTTTTTAACTAAACGTCAATGTTGCTATAATCGAATGCAGCATTGAATTAGAAGGTAATTCAAGAGATTTTTTGTGTTTAACACAAAAAATTAATATGAGTGATTTTCGTATATTTACATATTTTCCCGATTTTCTTCCATCCCTTAAACATATCTAAATAACTGATTAAATTTAATGAATTAGGAATTTCTCTTCATGAAAAATGAGTTCTACAATGTAAAAACATGAGAGGAAATTGGCGTTTAATTAATTTTTTTCCCCATGATTTTTGTCATTTAATTAAAAGTAACTAATCATCTTTTTATTGACCCTTATTTTTTAATCATTGATTTTTTCCATCAATGTCTCACTGAAATGAATGGAACATTTGTGAGATGGAAAGGGAACAATAGTAATAAGGAAAATCATTTCAGTCAGTCAGAATTTTTGATTTTAGAACCCACATTCCAGTAAAATTTTACAGTAGAGGTACTTATTGTCTGTGTTTTTTGAGAGACTGAATTTGAGTTTCCAAATTTTCTAGTATTAACACTGTTGAAATAAATGCAGTATTAATGGGATTAAACTAAAGATAAGGGATGTTGCTCGCTATTCTTTTCTACAGGTCAGTCCCTAACTAATGTTTGAAGGGAGAGCAAAGCATGATTTCTTTTGCAGAGATTCTGAAGAAGTGCAGAAGAATGTAGCAAGTCTTGCCATTGAATCAAATGTCCAGCTTTTTGTTGCAACTGCTTCGAAGCTGTACAATATGTAAATTGCTATTACTTTCGAAGACCAAAGTTTATGGACACATTTTCTATACATCATTAATCTGTTTTAAGTCTTAGTATCAGGATAATTAAGCAGTATAATAATTGCAAAGCATATTGGTTATGAAAGTTCAATAACGATGTATTTTATCCTTGTTAATTCTTTAACAAGATCATTTAAGGCAGGGATTATTACTGCTCGCTAACAATAATTTATCGCATGTAGCAGCAGATGGAAACTTCCTAAATTTCTCGCGGAATATCTTGAAGCCGTATAGTGAATGCTTCAATTTGAGAAACTCTTCCCTACAGAAGAGGGTAATTTTATCACCGATGTCTACCAATAGGACTTTCACTGCCTTATCTTTTATCACCACTGCAACTATACATGGAGCAAATAAGTAAGTTTTAACCAGAAAGTGAGTGCTATATTGATACGGGGAGATATTATTCATGAGAAGGCAAATGATCCTTTATATAAAGGTGCTGCAGAGATGGGCTTAATCCGGAAAAGTTCGCCTTTACTTCATTTTCTTGGCCGATTTCCTATCTGATTCATTGCTGAAGATGAGTTATTGATTTATTATTACTAAGCTATTAAAATACACATTCCTTCAGAAAGAAAGATTTTCACAAAAAAGGAAAATTTTCTCGAAACTTGAAGTTGAAAGGTGCACCTGTTTCCGATTTTGTTCTTCGAACAACTCGTTTCACTCGCAAATCCTCCATCATCAATAGAACTGCACCAGTAGTCGTATCAATGGTAGCTACTTCGACAGCTAAAAATACTCCCAAGAATCTTAAAATCAAAACAAGTTCGCTCCATTTCATTTTCTTCAATTGATTAATTAAACAATAGCTTGTCTATGAAAGATGAGATACTGATTTTTTTTTTTGCAAAACAGTAGTATTACACATTTAGAATGATTTAATGCAAATAAAATCTATTGTTGCAGAATGCTTACTGGATATTTTATTTTTGATGGATTTTTCT
>PQVD01002686.1:1294-110459 GCA_003012265.1 Setaria equina
CAATGATAAGGATTAGATAAAATTTAGCTTTTCTTGAATAAATAATTATTTATCGAATTAATTCTACAACGATCAAATACTTTAAAATCATTAATTGTTGGTATTGTTTGTCGTCCTTGATTTTCCACTAAAATTGCCAGTGTTGCATTTTCTCGTGCATTCATAACATTTAACCAGTGCTTCTGGTATTTCCCAAACATATTCACCAAAACTCCCTGAAAATTCTTTCTACTTTTATGTTGTCATTGATAAAATTAGCTAAAATTTATAATGAATTAATATAATTTCAATCAATAATTTAAGATAATGCAAAACGAATCTGCTGGAAACGATTAATTTAAACATTTTAATTGACAAAATGAATGATTAATTAAAACATTTAATTAATGAAATGATCAAATTTTCCTTCCAAAATAAATTTTCATTATATAAATATTCTTTTTTTTTTTTTTTTTAATTCTAGTAAACCTGTGGTTCATTATCAATTAACACATATCCACGATCTTTCAGCAACGGTACGGTAAGATTTGCACCATGAAATTTCAATATTGTAAAATACATTACAAACCCTGAAAAATCCTTTTTTTTTTTTTCAAAAATAAAACAAAAAAGATTTTATTTTCCATTGATAACAAAGCAAGAAATTATGAGAAGTATTACAAAAATTTTTCAAGTTTTTCTTTTTTTTTTTTTCACCATCAGGGAGCAAATTTTCCATTGAATTTTTTCATTTGAATTTTTTTCTTTTTTTCTCCCCCCCCAAAATTAAATTATCAATAAATAAGCGACAAAATAATATTATCAAAAATATGAAAAGAATACGGGGAAAAAAAAAATTTTGGAATTTAACTGAAACAAAAAGATAAGAATGAAAATTAAAATGCTACCAAATGGATGACGAAGTTGCTCAAATGAAATCGGATATTTTGATTTTCGGCAACTTTGATCTCTCATCATTAATTCCCAAAAATCATTTCCTAACGACAAGATCTTTCGCAACTTCACACTACCATATCCAATTTTTCTGAAAAATAAAAAAAAAAAAAGAAACCTAAATTATTTAAAAATTTTGCCTTCCTCTTTTTTTTGAAAAGTGCCAATAATTTACCTGTGGTTTGAGAAGTGGAGTAAAATTAGTATGAGTAAAAAAAAAAAATTTTGTATTGCAAAATTTTCATCATTTAAAATTTAAAATGCTTTGGGCTTCCTTTTCCGAACTAATTTATTCGAGAATTCATTTAGCTACCGCTATTTTTCTCATTATTCCATGTGATTTACAGATTTTTGGGGAAACGGTACTTACTTCAAAGAGATAGCTATCTGAACGGCAGTTATGAATACCAGTAGAAGCCAGTAATTCCAGTAACTAATATAAACGTCCTCAACAAATCCCAGTGACTCAACGTTTTTCATTTGTATTGCTTTGGTTATCATAACTCCAAAACAAAATGCATATCCCACAGGGTGTAGTACAATTCGAAGTCTACAAACCTGCAAAAGACAATGAACACAGTGAAATAGTAAGATAACTGCAGGATTGTGGTTCAGAATCTGAGTACTAACTGTATCAGTTGATTCAAAGACGAAAACGTATCCAGTGATATAAAGGACAATGACTCCCAGAAGTAATGACAATCCCAACGACTGATTTCCCTTAATAACTCGCAAGTACAGTTTGATCACTGCAAGAAATAGCACTCCCAAAGCGCCGATTAACATTACAGTTATTACTGCTGCTAGCGCATAATTCCGTGTTTGCAAGCGCCACTCGCCTGCTGTCAATCGATCCAGAATCTGGATTAATGTAAATTTAGCAGAGATTTAATTTAATTAAGATAACGATAGCTTTGCATTTCTGCACTTTCTCAATCTAACCTAGACGTAAAAAATATGTAATAGCTTTTTTATTTTAACTTTTTCCATTTTCCTTTCAGTACTAGATCAAAGCAATTAATGAATCCCTAAATTGGTCTTCAGAAAAATTTATATTAACTGATGGAAATTGCAGTTGTTGGAAGGCATCGTTTGTGGGCACGCGACGAATGTACGAACCCGTGGATGCTCCAGGTTCGTCAAATATTGAAGATGACATTTTCATCGATTTTAGGTCCAAGAAACATCTGCATGATGAAGAAATACATCGTGATATAATCCTGCAGTGCGATCTTTTTCAGGATGACCTTTCAAAATCAACGAGAAGATTTGTTTATTTGTGAGCGACATAAACATCATGTTAGTAAATTCTGAAAGAACAAAAAAAGTAAAAGACCACAACAAACTTTAGTTGTGATATTTCATCCAATACGTGACCAAGAACACCGAAATATTTATAAGGTTCTGAAAATTTGAAACCGCTTCCGGCTGAATAATTTCCGATGCTTTGATAAGAATATGAACCTAAAGCATTAACACAATTGTCAGGTTTCGCTGGCACTGCACAATAAATAGCAAGAAGTTATCAACTGATTTTCAGCAGGTCGGATAATATGTATTTCTTGTGTCTCAGAATCTCTACATTGGAATAGAAGATGAAGCAAATACGAATTTAATAACAGCTAAATTTTGCACACAGTTCTACACAATTACTGAACAACTTACTTTGTCCATCTGGCATAAATTCGTAGATTTCAAATTCATGCTCAGTATGAACTTTTCTGAGGATTTTCGAAATTTGTTCGCGTCCTTTTACATAGAATTCATTGCAAAGGCCAACTTGCTCTGGGCACAGCCGCTTGTAGACAGTATCTAGAGCAAACAAGAAGCGCTCCAAACCACGAGCGAAATATGCACTTTTCGTCATTCTTCCTAAAACATAAATTTTCAAAAAATTCATGCTATTAACAAGAAGTTGATCATGTAAAGAAGGATATTTATATCCAGCTATTATTCTAAGGCCTTTGGACCCAGTTCCTGCTTACCAGAAATGTTCAGAGGATCTCATCAAGTTCCACTGCAAAAAATCTATCGATTTCTTTGCTACAGAATATAAACATTAAACAGCCAAATTTTGAAGCAGCAACTTCACATACCTAAACTAGGCAAGTCTAATAACTCATCACCAGTACACATTCTGCTTGCATAAAGGTTTCGGTTTGCTTCAGACAAAGCGCACTGCCATCTGTTTTCAACGTATTCCCAGTACCATTGTTCTGGTAGATTCAACGGTGTTATGCCTTCTAACCAAGTACGAAATTCATCATGTATTACATCCTAAATTTATAATATAGCACTAAAACATACTACACAGAATAATGTAACTGTTCGTAAGCTCTAACATTACATACCTTAGGTTGTAAAGAGATGGTGCCCGCAAATCTGGCAACATTAGACGGATCACGCAAGTAAAAGTCATGAGCATCACCACTGACGATATGAACATGAGGATAAGGGGATTCTAAAATATTTTTTAATCGATATGATAAATTAATGAGAATTTTCAAAATTGGCCGGAATATTTCTGAGGAAGAAGGTTATCTCTGCCATTTGCTAAGCCAGTCTAAGAAGAGTCAACTTCACCCATAAAATGATTACTTATTTGTTCGTCCAAAAGTGACTCTCTATTTAGCTCTCAAACAACTGATATTTGCAGATGCACACCATGAAGTCCATGATCACTTTTACTTTATAAACGATATTAGATCTCAGCTCAGTTAAGAAATCAATATTCGCTGATAAATTGGAGAAGTGGACATCACTAAGTGGTATTCATGGAAAGGAAAGGAATACTCCAAACGATTGGTTTACTGCATTCATTTTTAAATCCTTCTGAATATCAACACAAAAAATATTGCACTAGTTAAACGACAAACATTTTAAGCTTCGACTGATGTTAAATCCGAAAATAAAAGACCTCTACGGAGCTTTGCTGCAAAATACGTGGCCGCATCGGAAGCACTTGTAAAAAGTATGGTAACATTTGCTGCCGTCGTTGGATCCACTTCTTCCCCACTTACTGCTTTAACTTCAGCTATACAAATGCCATTTTCTGCTGCTAATTTTTCAAACTCTCTGTAAGTGCTTAATGAAGAACCATCCTGAAATACTGTAAACTAAGTCGATTGTGCTTCCTACAGTGTTATAATAAAATCTCGACCTCAATCCTAACAGCATACATTTTGAGTTATTGACTACTGCCTGTCTTATCCTGATATTAATTACATCCATTTCTTCAGTATTCTTCCCCACCTACTCATTCCAAAAGAAGGTCTCAAAAAAATAAAAAAAGAAAAAGAATAAAAAAATGAGGTTGAAGAACTATTGAGTTATAAAATATGCTTTCGAGGTTCCTTTTTTTTGTTTAACACTGGAACTGACCTGTTCAGAAATAACGATTGAGATGTACTCCCAGGAAAATTTTTTGAGTAGTTTAATAAGTGCCAAAGTTTCTTGTTTTCTGGATGGAACGGCAGAGAATGAATCTATTGTGATGTCGTGATCTGCATCTAACGATATCAACAAGCTATCTCCAGATACAAACAGTCCTTTCAGCCCTTCGGCTATCCGACCACTTAAAGCAGATGTATAGCCTAAATTTATTATCCATAAAAAGTTAGAAACTGATTGGAAACTAAGCTTACATAAATAAAATATCTACAAGAAATTATACTGATGAAAATCAGAGAAACAATAAGAGGGTGAATAAAATCAAAAACATCCAATTTCAATAAAATCCGGAAAAAGTCACATAAATAAAGCGGTTTAATTAACAAATTAAAAACAAATTGCCGATAAAAGAATTAATGGATTAGTTTTATTAATTTGTTAAACTTATAAAATTTCCCACCACTTTTCTAAATTTAAGACTTATGCAAGCAGAGTCAAATCTGTTGATTAAAGAAAAAATAAGAAGTTACCAACAGATTAACATTTCAGGTCTTCTAATAATAACATAAAACAAGGCTATTTTAACAAATAATTTAATGCTTTACAGAAATTTTTTTTTTTTATGGGACCTTAAACTTTATTTGCTTTCAAGACTTTGATATGACCTCGCTACTGGGAATAAGTTAATAAATAAGTTGATGAGAACAGCCCTTACCAATGACAGATCCAGGAACTACAGTAATGTTATGACGACCTTGTTCAATAGTAAAGCAGTGGTTTTTTGTAAGTAACACTGTTTCAATTGCTGTTCGTCCTGATGAACACGAGTCAACAAGTATTGCACCTAAGTCTAAGTTCCGTAGTAAGCTTGTATGTGGATACCGCTGAGAGAAAGTCGTCAGCTGAAAAATTTGCAACCGTTGCTCTGAAAATGTGTTCGGGGAAAATTGCTGTTGAAAATTTTTTTTAAAGATGTTCCAGTGATTCACCGTGTATAAAAAAGCGAGCGGAAGCGTTATATCTGAATTTCTATAAGACTGACAAGTGCGACCACCATGAAAATCGAACAATCCTATTATGTACAGTTGATGCGGCCGTGGGTCTGATAAGTAAAATCTCTGAAATGCCAGGTTGAAGGAAAAAGTTGGAGGAAACAATTATCAATTTAATAATAAGGCACATACGGATAGCTTCTTTATAACTGTAAAAATTATGAAGATTATTCACAACTTCAATTAGTTTTGCTAATTATAATCACAAAATCAAACTTTCCGATCAACTTGTGATCTGTAAATACACTGGCCGCAATATGGTCGATAAGGAGCACATATAGAATGAATTTTCCTGCTTTGAGGTGCAATCATAGCAAATCGCGGTTTCACTCCAGTTTCATATTCCATTATCTATCAATTATTTTTGGTTTAGGATTTTTGAATCCAAAGACAACCATCTGTGCTTGATTTGTAATCAAAATCACGAATGTTTTGCTATCAGTGTTGTTTAATTAAGGAATTTTCTGCAATTCTCTCTCTGCGAATCTAAATGTTACTGATTTAAGATTTAATTTGAGATAAAGCTTATCTGACTCCACTGGAAAAACATCTAATTTTATGCCTTGCAATGTGTCTATTGTTTTAATACCATGTTTCAATTACTAGTGATAAAAAATATAACTAAGCGTCAAATTCAAATCGTAGCTTTGAATTCAACTATCAGTGTTTTGTTTAAGAAACAGAAGTTTTGATTCTTGTATCATCAAAACTCTCATTTTTCACAATATTTCTAATTAAAATTTATTTAGGTACACTATAAGGGTGTTACTTTAATTTCCATAGGGCCTAGCTGCTCATTGTCAATTACTTCTATCCCTTCGATCACGATCCCATTCGACATCAGTGTTGTATTTGACTCCCAATAAAAATGTAGGTTTGTGCCAAATAACTCCACTGGATCGTCGGCATCAAATTCATAAATCAGTGACTCCAATTCAGTCATAATTAATTGCGTACATTTTCCAGATGGCTTAGCGCTACAAAAAACTTATTTTTGAATGACTCTCAAAACTACTCCGATATTCTGTAAGATATTGCGTTCTGAGGAAAACTATTATTTCCCAGCCCGAATATTCAATTGAACCATTATTAGTTGGAATGTTAATTTTTCACATTATCTGGTCTTCATTGCTTTATAAATTTGATCCTAGTGATACAGCAGAGTTAATATTTACAGATTTACAAATTATAATTATCATCCAAATATGCCACCCCTAATGAGGATGTAAAAGTTGGTTCGCTCATTTCGAAAGTTTCCGTCAGGTGAGGAGAGGAGAAGTATTATTACTGTTTCACTCATATTTTCTGAACTTATTTTAACAAATTTACCACAGTGCTAGTGTTTCCGGCTTTTTCTCTAATCTTGTAGCAACGGCAGTAAAGGCATAAACAGCCCTGACTGCAGATTCAACCGTTGATGCTTGTTTGAAACTAAGAGCCACCCTCTGAACATCAACATTAGAACAGTCATTTTCATCATTCTCATTCGACACAGTACAGTTGTACATCTATAAATAATAATTTTGGAAAGGACAGAAAAGTTCATAGCAAATCAGGAAAAAACTGTAAAAATTTTAGCAACAAATTCTGACATATTATTATAAAAGTGTTTCACAAAATCCTCAAGTTTGAGAGGTCCTGCTGCTGTGATTCATGACTCATGAACTACCAAAATGATGCATGAAATATAGACAGATCAAATTACCTGCTGCATGAGTGAACTGAGCAATGAATAAGATTGGTAATTGTTTTTTAATACTCGCAAAAAGTAATTTTTGAATTGAGGCAAGTCACGTTGTTGTTGACGCAGGTATATTATCTACAATGAAGTTCGTATTCCCATTATATATACCAAGTTTTTAAGTCCTGAAATCACAGAAATTGACAAGAAGTACCTGAACATCGTGATCTACTTCAAACTCTTGTAGCCGCTTTTCATCCTTTTCCAATTCAAGCACAACCCATGATTTACCAGACCCAACATTTTTCACATGAAGTAATTTTGCAACCTGAAAGTATTTGAAAATGAAGCACGGAATCCGGGTGAGTGAAGACTCTTGTTCAGTCATGCGTACTTCTGTAAAAAAAAATGTCCCGCTAAATGTTTCTGCAAGTTATACTTCTTTCTTATATTATTATTTCGTTTTTTAATTAAGCTTCTTTGTCTACGGTTAAAAGAAGAATTTTCATCCATGTGAAAAAGGTTCTCTTGCAGGGGATTCTTCTGGTTGCCATTCTTGTTGCACTCCAATTTAGCTTTTAGTGTTTGGTAATATTTCCGTACTTCGATATATAATAGCACATAAAACAAGTCCGGTTCACGAATTCGAAATCACACTAAAACCAGAGTTAGGGCGCCATGCTATTGTTTATCCAAGGCTCAAAGGAGGGTTAGTGGTATTTTAACCGCTCGGAGAGAAATTGAATTAAAAAACGGAAATAAGAGAGTAAAAACAGATAGAAGAATATTGAAAAAGATGTTGAACAAGAGGAAAGATTGGTATTACTGATTATTAATACTATTTCCATAATACACTATATGTTTCGGACTTTTTTGATCTACACTTGATTCGACTCCAAATTCAAAGCAAAATTTTGAAAACAACCAAGTTCCTCATTCATTATTTGAATTCTTATTATCAGCACAGTCCTTCGTGCTAGCCAATATTTTTTCTGTTGCTCTTGACGATTCTTTTATTCTTTTTCACTGTTTTGATACAAATAGAATTTCCTTCAGATTCTTCTAAATATTTCTACCCCACGTTTTTTGAAAGAAAATCACTCTCTTTTAAAAAATCAGGTTTTCTCGTTTTCTTGAAGGATTAAACAAGAAGAATTCAAGTGAAACAAAGACCAAAGAAATGTTTGGTAAAATTACCTCATTTTTTGACAAAACGGTAAATATAATTTGGCTGTCAGAATTTCGAATAATTTCCTCGAAATTAGGATTTTCTGTATTGATCACTTCAGAAATGAATACATTTTCTTGTTGGAATTTACGAACAATTCGATTTATTAAATTTTCATCTTCTGCTTTGCTCACGATTGCTACCAGGTTGCTGTTCAAGTTTTTTAGAAGCCTTGTAAATGCCTAAATTGTAGTGTGATAGCAGAGCAAGAAACTGTGAAGTAAATTATATCACTAAGTAACGTAATGAAGTTTTTCGTAATTTCGTAACGTTTCGAAATTTCACGATCGTGAATGAAAGTTCTTATTTGAAATCAACTTTACGAATGTTATTTGATGGAATGATTAAATTTCCTGCTTAAAATTTTGTTCACAAGATAAGTCAAAAGCTAACATCGATGAAAACTGTCAAAGTCGGCGCAGTTGCTACGAAATTGGGGAGGTTCATTTGCGCTAGTTCATCGGCAACTTTATGACTGTACGCTAACAGTGGCAACGGCGTAGTTTGCAGAATTGAAGTAATTGCCCTGGCCGAGGGGGCATCTTTTGGTAAGAGTAATCCTTAAGTTAATGCAAATTAATTGTTGTTAATTTAAGAAAATTTTCCACACACTTCATGTCTGTGTTACCAAAAAACAGAACAATATGGAGAAGACTGAATCGATTTAACGAAATTTGTTATACCAAGAAGCTTCCGGAAACTTTTATCTCCTGTGTTGCATTCATCAGGTTCATAGAAACCAAGTGAATCTAAAAATTTAAGCGTTTGAGAAATCGCTTCTTTCGGCTTTGAACATGTGTCACCAGCATAGAGACCTGAAAACATGAAAAAGATGAATAGAATAAAAATCCCCAAAGATATAAATTTCTGAAGCTCAAAATATTGTGAAATGATCGTTTTAAAAACAAAAATACTAAACCGCAGTTGAATGTATTTTTTCAGAAATTATAAAGACAAATTCTTTATTAGTGGACAGGACATAATCTATGATGAAATGAAAGAAAGTGATAAAATTAACGAACCAGTTTTCAAGTCATTACTTTTCGTGTTCTGATTCCAATGAGTTAATGCCCATTGAACTGCAACTATATCCTGAACTGCTTCCACATGTAATTTCACACAATCTTTATCGTGCAATGGAAATGCTGCTCCAATTTGATACTGTAATTACCGATTATCACTGAAAGTGGCACTTGGTATGAGTTCAAATTATTTCGAAGAAAAACTTAACCACACGATTTCAACAATATGCTTCATGGTGATAAGATCGAGCAGCATTTTTCTAAGCCGATTTCATAAGTCTGTCTCCTAGCATAACAAGAAAGTAATTAAATAAAGCAGTACAAAAAGCACTTTATTGTTATCAGGTTGTATTCGGAATGGATCGTAAATGTTGCATAATGGAGTTGATGCCAAGGATTTGTCAAATAAGAAAACAATGACTGCTTCAAGCAGTATGCCAATTCTCTCCATTTTACGTTCACAAGTAGGGGTTTCGTCAGCTTTCTGCTCTCATCCTCTGCAAAACGGTCTTTAAAAATATTCTTTTGAAAGATACATTTGCTGAATTATTTGACTCATGAGGTAGTCACACAAAACAGTTTCAGTTCTAGCATTAAATAACTGAAAAGTCTTCCAAATTTTTTTAAGGGAAATTTTTTTCTCAGACTGTTTTTCTTCACTTATTATCATTGCTAATTTAAATGTAATTCACATCAGAGAACGATTTATAGATGGAAGAAATAGTTGGATCAAATGATTTGTTGCAGTGAGCAATAGTTCTAGAATGACCTTCCAGAGTATTTCCATAAAAACGAGACTCTGATAATCAGCAATAATTTTTGATAAATTTTGATGAGGATGATGGGAACACTGCAGAAAAATAATATGAGAAAAACATTCCTCGTATGACACCATAAATAAATTTGACAGATCTAGCAGAATTTATTTCAACATTTTTTGGATATATAAATTCCTTGCAGTATCTTTATATAATGATGATGATAATCACAACAATGAAGTAATGAAGGAACGTAATGTTAACAAGTCTTAATTACGTAAGTAGACATGGAGAAAGAATAAAAACAGGGATCTTTTTAGAGAGTAATAACGTACAAAAATTCTGTTACGGTGTGGTGATCTGTGTTTCTAACCGTCCGACACGGTAAAGCACCAAAAAATTAGGACACCAACAGTAACCGTAAAAAATTGACAATCCCGTTAATTAGATTTTCAAATAAGATACTTTTAAAATTGTTTAGTGTTTCTCTTTATCAACATATCGCGATAAGCAAACATCATAAAATTGAATTTAGATTAATACGTGGCACTAATTTTGGAATATTACCATTATTCTCATGATTTGTTTATTTAAGACTTCAAATTAAATTATTAAAACTGATTTACGGCTTCCTTTTTTAATATACAGATTACTTTCCTTATCCTGAGAATTCCCTCAGAAATCCATTTTATAACTCTGCTAAATTTTGCAGAATTGAATTGGAATTTCGATTAAACCGTTACATAAGGAGCTTTGAGCAAATCAAACTTTTCGTGCTACGCGGCATCTGATATTATTGAAATAATCAAGAAATCACCTTCAGTCCAAAGTAATGACTATTCCGCAATATATTGATGATGTGATGAAGGGCATCGAAAATATGTGTTTAAAAATAATTTTTCACCTATATACCAATACATTTCAATTATAATTAAAGTAATTTATTTCCGATGAAAATTAAAAAAAGTCAGACATCCTCCCATGATTGATATTTCAAATTAAGAATTTAAAAAAAAAAAATTGAAAAATGAACAAAAAGAAATAATTTCATTCGTGAAAAATTATTCCCTATTTTTGAAGTAGGAAAGGCTGAAAAAGTGGGAGCAATGGGCAAACAAAGAAGAAAGGCGAAGAACTATTTTATTTAAGGCGAAGATCTAATGAAATGAATGCGACGTCCATCAGAATTGCATCTTCGGCAACACTATCAAATCGGCAGGACTTGCGATCTGGTTTCGCTGTCACAGCAGCGTGATGAAGTGCACAAAAGGAGCTCTCGTCGGTGAAAAAGAAAGGCTCTGGATGATGTAAGAAGCTGCGGATTAAAGGTACTATTTTCATCTTATCACAGGTAAGCGTAAAATTTTCCTTTTTAATATACTCAAATTTCCACTTGAAATGCTCTATTCCAGGTGGCTGTTCAGATTGAATTATTTTTAAACCCAGTTTTAAAGCCATAAGGAAATGGGAAATTTCGACACGTAGAGAAGTTGATAGCAACTTATCAATTTGCAATTTATAAAGAGGACTAAATATTTATCAAAATATCAGTTCCATAAAGTTAAAAATTTTTTTATGAGCTACCGATGCTTTCAGCCAAATTTTAAAATTCGATTTAAACACATTTGTTGTAGAAATATATTATTTAAAGAACCAAGGGTATTCTTACATATCACTCTTCTGGAGGAAATCGACATGCAACAGAAATGCCAAACATTGTGCAGGTAGGATTACCCTAACAGAATTTTTTTGCTACTAGCAAAGTCAGTTATGTTCTTGTGCAAAATATGATCTGAAACACTTCTTGTGCTGTAGAGATAGATCTCAGGATAGAATCCTATGTACATTTTTATTTAGGTGGTGGTAACGTCACCTAGCACGAAACGAGCTCAAAGGGACCTGTCGGGGTATGATGGAGTAAAAATTCCCTTTAGATATACAATTTCTAAATAAAAAAAAAAATTCTAGCGTGAGTTGCCGACACACAGCAGCAGCATACTACAACCGCTGGTATTTCAGCAGTGACAGCGACAATGAATGCAGCGGCATGATGAAGGAACGGTGACGGCAAAGGAGGGAGAATTAAGGGAAACACTTTCTTCACGTCTATCTGCTACTATAGTTGGGGCACAGGCTAACATCACAAATCTGTCTGAAATGACTCCCAAAAAAAAAAAAAAGAAAATTCCGGCTGACTGCAAAAACAGGCCTAGGGACAGCGGCTCAGCTTCCCCAAAGTTTCATTTTGCTAGGTGTTAGAGATATCATCCTTGACAAATTAAAGTATGGCTAAATAATATAACCAGTAATTACGCTGCAACTATGCCAACTAAAAGTCTCCGGTTGACAAAAAGACGACAATAGCTTCTTTTGTTGGTTTGCAACTCAAAGTGTAATATTTGTTGAATTTCACAATAAATAGGATCCATGCACCGAATATTGGTTTCAACATTGCTGCTTGGCAGATAAATGACGTAAAACTCTCAGAATCGAAATTTCGCTAACAAAAAAATTGTCGTAGGTTCTCCAACTTGTTGAATTAAGTGAAAAGTAATAATTTAAAATTCGATAAACATACCATACTGATGCAACAAATTTTAGAAAATCTTTGCTCAGTCTCTATAAATTTGCGATTTTGAATTATATTACATCCGACGAACACTCAAAGCATTGAAGTTGTTAATTTTGAACCAAGTTACTGTAAATTAGTGACCGAATTTTAGACAAACTAAAATTTGAAATGAGAGGTACGTTCCTCGAAATAACCTGATTGGGAACTTGATACAGCCTTGCCAATAGCAAAATTATAGGGACATGCGGATCATTATTTAACTTGAATTCTGGACAAATATTACCAAACTGATCGGTACTGGGGATGGAACTAGATAAAATAAGATTCTATCATAAAAATAAGCAAAAGCTGTAATAGTCATTAACTTTAGAAATTTCAAATCATTCAACCCATCATTAAATTTTAGTTTTCTTTTACTGTGTCAAGCAGCCGAATGAACAATGTAGTGAAGTAAAATTGTCACCTCAAGTTTGAATTCTCAATATAAAATATTATAGAATAAAATAACTCAACACTTATGCAATCTAGATACAGACGAAGAACCGAAAACTAGTGTTACTATTTCACTCTCATTAACAAATCATCTTTTGTTAATCAAGCCATAAACAAGTTTCTAATACTACAGATGAGCTCGAATTGTGCATCGTTTGACAGAGGAACTTATACCATCAGGAATTTATTTACAAACTGCTCACGTTTACCTGAGGCGTATTTTTTCAGATTTTTGAAAACAAGTAAACCACTAAAATTCCAATTTATTAATAAATTCTTCATATGATATCATCCTGCTTCCGGCAATTGATCACCTTATTGGTATTGTAAAACAAAGGCTGTGGTGTGAGCCGAATGCAATGTTACGAAATTGTCATTTTAAAATTAGTAAAATGATTCGTTAAGACAAGTATTTCTAAAATTAGCACATAAGTAGCATTAAAGCGATAAAGACGGCACAAACTTTTCTGAAAACCAAGCTATGTTAATGACTGATAACCTAAAAATATGGGATAGATATAATAAACCGTTCAAAATGGTGGTGTCATGCCTTCGCTGTCATTTTAACTGGTAACAAAATAGCTGCAGAAGACAAATAACACAGGAGGACATGATGATTCATGACTTTTTGTAAAATGAAAAGGTTATAAAAATCCTTAGAAAAATAAAAACAGTAAAAATCTTTGGTAATTTTTTTAATGATTTCTAATTTTTGAGATAAGAAAAAAACTTAGTTGAAAGAGAGTATAAATAAAATGCATATATTTCTTATTTAAATAAAAAAATTTGTTGCTGCATTACTGGCTTAGGCTGTAACACTTCGCAGCCAATTCCAGCAAACGCTGCACAGCTCTTTTCCTAAACTGATTAATCTTGCATTCAGTGCTTCAAATCCAAAACAAAAATCTTAAATAATTTATATGTGGAAGCCTCGACTTTCAATAAGTTGATTTGATTCTAACTTTTTTCGAGGAAAAAAAAACCATCAATAATTTGATCAAAACAGTTCTTGACAAGAATAGTGCAAAGAAAAAAAGCGATAACATTCTCATTTTTTTGTATCTTTAGCATTGATTTATTTTTTTAAAGTAGTACTACTGAAAGTACCTATTGAAAGAATAAATATTTACAAACTCAAAAAACAATTTGTAATTAAATACAGAAAATAAAAAATCTCTCACCATCTGTGAAGGTGCTTCATAAACTATCTGTTATCATTTTTTCAAAACGGAAAGAAAGCCCTCTATTATTCATAGAAGTTTCCGTATATTTAATTATAAGAGGTATATAACGATCAGAGAGAACCAAGAATCAAAAAGTCAGGAAAAACCTACGCAATTTTGAACAACCCAGATGATTATAAAAAAAGAGCACATTAGGACATATAGGTTGAGATTTTAATTGCCAAGTGGAAAACTAACCTCTCAAATTCACTTTTCAAAAACGATTTAAAAATAAGTATTCGGCAACAGCAAAAGTAACCAAAATAAAGTTTGTATCTTATTTCAATTTACTATTATGAGGGAACAATATAAAAAAATCATTACAGGCGAAATTTAAAAACACTTTAAAACATTGAAAGACGTATAACAATACCGAAGTAAATAAGCAAATTGGTCTAAAAGTGATTTGTTTGACTTACACAGAAAACAAAAAAAGTGTGATGAACTAAAACAACAGATGAATTTGAGATTGCTGAAATACTAACAACAAGGAGATGATGAAAGTGAATAATGCTTGAAATCTGTGCCAGCATCGTGGTACACTTGTTAATTTCAAAAAAAAAAAACTGCTTTCTGGTTACCCCTTCTCGGATGCGAACTTCACCCTACGTCACCCGCAAAACCTGCCTATCATCTACCTATTGACTGTTTCCAGTATCACTTGCATTTCGTTGTTGTAATGGTCTTAATCCCGTTAATATTTCAATTATTTCATGATAATAATATCTGCCATAGCTATTAGTGTTACTGGTGTGCTTGATGATCGCATAAAAAATTATAGTACAGTTGTTGCTGTTGTTATTATCATGTTATAAAGCAAATTATTTGATTGGCCTTTCAGATGTTCTGAAATTAGATCTTTAATTTACTTGTCTAAACTCTAGTATAGAATTGCGAGAATAAAGGTAAAACTTGACACGAAAACCGATTTTTACCAAAATTAGTAATGTCACACGTCAAATATTATCATCAGCAGTGGGAAACATTGACGTTTGGAGAAATCAACACGTTGGTATTCAAATTTCCATGATAAAATCTCTGATGACTGCTTTAAATATTCTTATTACAAGTGATTACTTATTAAGATTTGTAATATTATTAATATCTGGAACACAACATACATTGCAGTTCAAAGCCCTGGCCAAAGCTGAATTTAGAAAAGTACTAGCATCTTTTCTCAAATAGGAAGAATTTATAATTTCTGCAAATTTTTGATGGCAGCGTAACTGAAAAAAAAATTAATATTTAAATTGGTATGACAACAACGGTTTATGACAAAATGATTTCACTGTTTCTTTTTTTTTTTGCTTCTGAAAGCCAGAGAAAGTGAAAGAACTTCTTGCGAAAACTGAACAGCACAATTTGAACATGATGTTGTTTTTTATTGCTACGAAAGTAAAATCATTTTATGAAGTAAGAAATTCACTTAATTGGAAAGATTAATTTTGACAAATAAATGATTTCTTTTTGTACCGATTTAATCGATTGCCTCAGAAAAAAATATTAAGTACTTCAAGGTAATAATGGCCAAATCAAAGTGGTTCTCTATGGAGATGCTAAACAGAGGATTAGAAATTGCAGAGCGGTTTCGCTGGTAATGTAGAATGGCCTTGAACAAAATATGTTGGCAGGATGACATTTGAGGCTTTAGCTGTTCATGATGATGGAATTCTTTCAAATACAACTAAATAAAAGCAAAAATTTAATAATAATCAGATTAAAAATCAAGACTTTATATTTTATCCTCGATATATCCTGCATAATAAATATTATTATCCAAGTAAATTTCAAATTATATTTACCGAAACTTCTTTATTTTGGTTTATTACAGATATACTAGTATATCTATAAGCAAACAGCGCGATATTTTTACATAACCTCGAGATGTTCCAAACCTTCTTCTGGCATTGATAGTCTCTAAAACATTGGCTAAAGCTCTTGAATAGCCAAATATGTTATAATGTACACTTCATAACTTTATTGATTGTTCACACATATACTCTGTATATGAAAAGAATAACTATCTTACTGACGACTGAGTTGAAATTCTCAGCTTATCAAAAAAAAATCCATAAATGTCGAATTACGAATTTAAGGAATATTATGCCATTCTTTTCTCAGTTTACTAAGATCTTTCAAAGTCATGCTATATGTGTTATGCGAAAATTTTTGGTAAGTGCATAGTGCATTGACAGTACTGTAGGCGACAAGAAAAAAGTCCGTGCATGAGAACAAGCATTTACAACATCTGTCAGTGTTTCATGGAGGAGTTCCATTTAGATCCAAATAACGCAAGGAAATATATCAATCTGATCGCGTCAAGAAAACATCTATTACTTGTTGAGAGAGATATGTTATACTTGTTTTATTTATATATAAAGCAAGCAAAAATATATATAAAATATAATTTTATAAAATACATCCAACTTTGTAATTTGTGATATTTTTTTCCACTTTCTTCATCTAATATTTTTCAATTTCCATCTCGCGCTTGCCAAAAGTCATAGTGCTTCAGTGTTTCATTTATTCTAGGAAAGCATAATATTCTTGGAGTAGGATGAATCAAAATGAGATTATCTGAGAAAATAAACCGATAGAACAAATATTTTTCTTTCTGCCATAATGACTTACTTCAATAAAAAATTATGATTACTTATTAGTGCAGCAGTTACAAAAGATCTATCTTTGTACCGCATTTTTTGCAGTCACATTGCTTTCTATCATTTTTCCACTGTAAAGTTGATGTTCCTTTCGAATTCTGCTGTTGTTTCTGAATCTTTCTTGTCGTAAATGACCAATTTGTTGAGTGCAAGTTCCACTGATTCCGTAGAGATATGATCGACTTGACTATTCTTGTGATTTGGCTATCACATTTATCAACTTTCACATGAATGACGTAAGACGATTGTTCAGTATGATGGATGTTTTCTGTGATGTATTTTATTAAGGTAGTTCCTTCGATTTTTGTCACTTAAAGTACATAATGACTGTTAACTTGTGAATTTATTTGCGAAAAAAAAGCCTTAACAAACGAATCAGTGGAATGACACAGATTTATAAGAAAAACTTAGAATAATATGATAAAGTTGCATACTTCTGCAAAATTTTCATAGTTTATGGTTTCGGCTGTCTAAGAAACATTCGGCAGGATGCCACTGTGTCGAATACGAATACAAAATGTCCACTTTCGAAAGTTCAAACAAAATATATAGAAAGTCCGGAAATAATTTTCGGAACGATCAATTGTGGATAAATATTGAAACTTGAAAAAAAGTTCAAACAACAGATTAAATTTTTAAAAATGAAAAATAACAGAATCAGAAAGAAGATAGTTGTGCATGCGTGTTGATTGCCCCGCATCCTTCATTTCGTTTTTTCCGCTAACGTGCTGCAACCGAGAACTTTTCTTTCCATTTATTACTACTCTTCTAACGTATGAATTTCTTGCCGTTGTATAAAAAAAATCAATTTAATATAATTAGCTCTAGTTGATAATAAATTAAGCAATATTTTTTTGAAAAAAGCTTCTTTTAGTTTCAAAAATCTTTTCAAAAAAAAGTAATCGTGAAAGATTTCAGGTTCCTCCAGATTATTCTATTTGAATTCTTAGATTCACCTGTTTATGCTTGAAAAGTCCTTCTTTCTTTCCTGTTATTTCAGTAAGTGCTTGCTTTGATGAAATCCTATTTTAACAGACATATAAATATATGCATATTCTCTGATTCGCTTCAAATAGCCGAGGAGTCATTGAATTAATTCAAAAAAATGCTTCTGAAAAATGAATTCACTCACTAAATTGTGTAGAGCTTGAGGGAGCAGGATGAAGTGTTTCATCTTTTTTTTTTCTCGCTTCAAATGAGGTAATACTAATTTAGCATATAAAAAAGAAACCTTCTTGTTCATCAAATTCACCAACTTTACAGGTACAATTTCAAAAAGGTAATGGTTACTCAGAAGTTTTACAAAGGTGAAAATTTTTTGAAGAAATGATTCGTTGAGTTTTTTGAAGCGGAAATATTCAAGATATTCAATAAACTGATCGTACAAATGTGTATTGGAAGAATCAGATAATACTAAAAGTACTCCAAAAAAAAAACTACTTTGGAAAATTTACCGTTGTGTGATATTCTTGAAATTGGAGCATGTTCTAGATAAATCCAGTATGTTCTGCTACGCTGACCTCGACTCCACAACTGTTTTTTCGAATAAACTTCACAGTAGCAGTTTCCTTTAAAAAGTATAAAAGTGTTAACATTTTGCTAGTTTTTTCTTTTTTTTTATTTTTAAATAAAACAGCTAATCGATTACATCCCTTATAGTAAGTGGTACTTGAGACTTGAAGTCTGAAAGTCGATCAAAGCCATATTTTAAAATAACAAGATTTCAGGGAGTACTTTTAAGATAAAGAAATAATAGCATCTTTCTTACCTACAAAAGGATAATATCGCAGACTGCAAAAAGAATTCACTAACAGAAAGTGAATTTTTAAATTTTTGGAATTTTGCCTTACCAATATCGACTATTTGGTGTTCTTAAACAAGAACAAAAGGAAATTTCCCTTTGGAAATTTCGAGAATTATTTGGATCAGAAGCTTTAGCTGTTAGTTTGGAATATCAATGTACCAGACACTTAATATCTTTTTATCCTATTACTTCGTTGCGATGCCTTGGATGACTCCAATGATAAGTAATTTCATTTATTAACTAATTTTTTGATTTCATAAAGTTTTCACAAAACTTTCTTTCTATGAGAATAAATAGTAGAATAGAAAAATTTATTTTTTTGAAGCTTCAATGATTGATTTTTACTTTGTGATGACTTTTAGTAGAAATAATTATTTATGAGTAATTAAGAAATGCTGAATTTACTGAAATGATGCGGAAAATTTCGGAAGTTGGTATTTAAACTGCATGTCAAAATGAGCATAAGATGATAAGTCAGGAGATAGACACAGAGGGATGCATTATTTTTTGTCGCCAAGTCTGCAAATCTTTTCAGTGTCAGTCCATTTCAATTTGGCATCACTAAATTTGTAGAAAATGAGCCCTGTACATACCAGATACAAGTTTTTCAATTCTCTAATACTTTCATGGGCCATTTAATCAATGGATACTAGAAATTCTTTTTAAAAAAATTGTCACATATGTTTTCAAATGAAAATGTTGAGTTTACATGATCATTAAATAAAGTGAGCGATATATTTTAATTTATATTGTGAATATAATGCAGGGGACAAATGTTTTATCTGATAGCACTATCACTGATGATCACGTAGAATTATATGCAGTGTTGCTGAATGTGCAGTTTTAATAAAATTCGGAAACCGAAAGCTATTGCAAATGATTTTAAGTTTTATCTCTTACTTAGAATCATTTATATGTAACAGAAGATCCTTAAAATAGCAAATGTGCAAACACGGATAAGAGTTCAGACAGCGGACAAAATCGAACCCTTGATGTTATTAAGCGGATCATATTTTAATCACTTTTCAATAAAAAAACATATAGTAATTTCTTTTTCACAGTCAGTACTTCGTACGAAAGAAGAAAAGTGAAATCTTCCATAATATGGTTCTTAAAAATTGATGCAAATTTTAGAGTCTGGAGAAAAATTTGTTGTTATCAAAGCAGGAATGAAATGATGAGGAATTTGAAAAAGAAAAAAAAGTATTATCACTAGAATGGGCGCCATAGTCTATAGCCATCACAAGCTGTCTTCGGATATTCTCGAATAGTCTTACGATGATTAATACTAAACTTGTTATCTTGAAGTAAATTTGCTTTTCCGCACTGATCGGTCCCCAGTTTTATTTCAAATTGAGCCGGAATGTGTGAAGTGTCTGTCATGCATCCAACGCTAAAAAAGGCTAGTAATAAAAGAAACAAAATAGTGGTAGGTTATCACTTCTTTAAAATTTAAAGAGAAATTTCCATTTCTGATAAGAGATGTATACCATTGTGTTTTAAATAAATGACCTGGTTATCTGAATGGTTATCAAACAAATTTTTGAAAGCACACCATACAACAGTATCAATATAATATGATTTCAGATTTTGTTCAGAAATATTACCAACTTCAGTAACAAAATCTTATGGAAAGATTTTGTGTTAATTTACTTACTTATGAAAAGAAAATTACCAAAACTAAAACAGAAATTATTCTTCTGGCAGTGGAATTATAAATGTTATGGGTGAACGATTCACAAATTCGTTATTCTGAAAAATATTTGAATTCCCAAAAAGCACCGTTGGCTCTAATCCTCTCAGAATCAAGGTATTTGAAGATTGTAACCTACTCTCGTGACCAGTAGCCTCAACGTTTTTAACAGCTGCTCTCCATATATATATATACGCAGGGCGAGGGAGAAAAAAAAAGAAAGACATTAGAAAAATTAAAAATATCTTCATAAAATCGTGCACCGAAGACTTCAATTTTCGAAATCGTACTGTGTATATTTGTTAGCTCCTATCCTTCCCAACAAAATGATATAACATTCATCTTTCTTAATCCAGACAGGAAACACTTCCATTATATGTGATATTTCTTGTACCTTTTGAGTTCATCTCACAGGACAGTACTATGTAATAATTAATTTTAATTTACTTCTAAAAACTAATAACTTTTGAAAGGGATGATATAAACGTTAATGGAAGTATGGTTAAACTGATAACTATGTGAAGAAATCAGGTTTTTTAAGGGTCCTCTTGACCGAACTGATTTCAACAGTTGTTGTTGGTGTTAGAAGTTTGATGTTTATTTTAGCAAATTAATAACTTCAGTGCAAAAAATGTTCAACTAGGAATCGAAAACTGCGTAAGGAATATGGAGATAAAAGAGATAAAAATGATGGAACAGATACCTATCTGATTTCTCATTTCATGTTGTCAACCTGGAGTTCGTTGTAGTCAGAAGTTTTCGCTTAAAATATTCATTATTCATTAGTAATAGATCTGTAAGAGGGGTAAGGATTCCAGGTAACATTTAAGGATTCTTGTTTACCTGACTCTGTGATTCGCTACTCGAGAGGTTGAAGGTTGCATTATCGATGTCTGTTGATGGTTGCTTCTGCATGCAGTATTGTTGTTATGCGCATCGTTTGGAATAGTACAATCCCATGGCAATGATGCTGCTGACATCCTATAGACTTGCATTGCAGACGAAAAACTGAGACCTTTTGATCGGAACTTTTCGGTTGCACGAGAATTCTCATAAATTCGAGGTTGATCTTCTGAATATTTCAAGGTGAACTCTGTGCTGCTTTTCGCTTCCTGCAATTTACAGGTTTTATTACATGAGTACAAAATTTTGTTCATTTTCTGACAATAACATTTCAAATTTTTGATTGACCAAGTAAAAGTTTTGAAAGGAAATTTTCTGAGAAAGATAAAATGATAAAATTGGTTAAGACTTGTTTTTTTACAAACCAAATAATTTAGAATAGACTTCAGTTCCGTGGGTTGTTAAAACTATTTCAATAGCTAGGACTATCAAGAATTCCTTTTACTTTCGGATGAAAAGTTGAGGAAGACATTTGAGGTTACTTTTTTTATAAATAAAGGCAATATTCAAGGCACTTCTGTTGCACTGATTACCTTCATGTTTAGCTCACTGATAAGTAACTGCAATCGGGCAGTTAGGTGATTCGTGAGACGATCATTGTATTCTTGGAAATCAACTGGCCACTTCTGTAGTGAGGTGTAATTTTGCATTTCACGCACACAATCTGAGAAACCATCAACAAAGTATGGTAGCGAAAAAGACTGTTTCATTTCTGAAAGTAACTACAATTATCAGCTTTGAACCTACATTACAGTATCTTTAATCCATCAACAGATAGAAGCTTACTCGAATTCACTTAAAAGTATTATGATTCTTAATTAAAGTATTCTTATCTTCATTCGGCTTTAAATGTCAAGTAAAATCAAAGGCTTTTTTTCTCCAATTTTTATTTTACAAATTGATATTCTTGTTTTTCTCAAAGAAACTAACTGTTATGAGCAGCAACACGTCTTCTTAACTGTCTAATGTATGCGACACTCATTTCCAAAATATCTGCCTTCTCCCATTTAGAATGACTTGGCGACTTGAAAATTGTTAAGAACAAACATGTTAACAAACAGTTGAAAACCAGAAAATTAATTTGGATTAATCATTGCATTTTCCAAAATCTGAATTTAAGACCCAGAATTTTATTTGACTACCTCTAGTCCGTGATCCAAGAAATTTGGATACGCTGTTTCTTCAAATACTGGAGACAGTCAGAAATCTAAAATCCCCTTCCATAAATACAATGTTGAGAAAAAAATGCAAGGAGTTGAACTAATGGAAATGTAAACTACTGTTAAAACAAATTGAACTGAAGTAATAATGGAAGTAACAGATGTTTAAAAAATAACTCCGTTTTTAATATCATCAACTAGGATCTGTTTCATTTCAAAAAGGCACTTGTTGATTCGTGCTCTTCGTTTTCTTTCCATCAGTGGTTTGTTAGCCTGGAAAGCCTTATAAACAAAAAGCAGAGTATTTTTTCTTTCTTTCTTTTCCTTTTAAGGAGGAAATTCATTTGGAAATATGTAACTTTCGGATATTAAAATCCTGTAACCACTTGAAAACAGCAGTTATTTTTCGTAGTTTTTTATGTTGAAAATGAATTCCTCGAAATGCAGTTTAATTTTAGAATAAAAAGACAAAATCTTCTGGAAGTAATTAATGTAGTAATAAGTTTGCTTTAATTCAACTTCAGTTCGATAACCTTTTTTATCAAAACTTTTTCCTGTTCCGAATCTGATTTTTCGATATCGGATCGTAACATTGAGCGATTCTTTATTGCCACTTTTTGAAAAGTTCCACTTTTAGCAATGTGTGACTATAAATAGGATTAATAAGCGCAGTTGAATTAATTTGCTCCAATTAAATTAAAGTTCCCACAAACAATTGAATTTAATTATGACATACAATCGTTTCAGCAAAAAAATCAGTAATCTCAGGAAACCATACTGCATGGAAATTATGTGCGTAAGGTCAATTGAATTACAAACACCCACTGCTATATATAAACTTCATGAAATTCTATTTCAAGTTAGTTTTCCTTCTTTTTTTCAATGTTTCTTGGAAGCGTGGAAAACCTTCCAATTTGCTTGGAGTTTCTGCCTAAGAAGTCATTTTGTGAAAGATACCCGAAATTTCTGAAATAGCAGTACTAAGAAAAAGATTTACAACATATCAAAATATATGTTCCTCAAAATTAAATAGGCGGCAAATACTGAAGATTTGATAATGAATAGAGACCAAACAGCAAAGTGTGCTTGATAGTTCGAACTTAACGTTTATAGTTTTCGTGTTTAAAAGAACTGGAAAATTAAGTCTTTTCAAATCTAGGAAATTGATTTATTAAGTCACAATGGGTTAAAAGTACATCAACAACCGTCCAAATCCTCCAAATTTTGCGAAAACTTGAAATTTTGAGAATTTTAGATAACCAAATTTACAGCTACTGAATTATAAAAACTAGTATCACACTATCATTTTAGTTTCATTTTTATAGTTCAGTAATTTTTCACATCAAAAGTCTTCTAATCCGATACTTCTGAAATTCAAAGGAGTAGAATTATGTGAAGGATAAGGAGCTCGAAATATGAACGAAGTCATAAATCTGTAGAAATGAAGTTGCTTTCAGTCATGCAGAACCATCAATCCCAGAACTAAATGATATGAAAAATAGAAGATTTAAATGAAAAGTGCATTTAGTAGACTATTCTTAAAAATCATACCAGTTAAGAAATATAAGTAAATAAACTTTTGTTGACAACATTTGTGCTTAGAACTCATTTTGGGTTTGGCGGGAATAAATAAATAAATAAGGAACTCAAACGAATAGAAGTGAAATTTCATAGAAGGTGTTCTCATAACCTTCCAGAAGTAGTCCGTCTGAAATCTGTGGTGCTTGAGCATGGGACGCCAGTACGTAATTCAGAAAGTGCAATGATGAACTGCCATAAGCACTTTATAAAAAGTAAAGTCTGATAAGTTTTTTTGAACTGAATATCCATAAGATATTGATAAGAAAATAATATTTATGTTTTACGACGTTTGAGAAGATAGAGAGTGAGGAGAAAGATAGGTCCATATTGTCCTGGTAATGTTTTAAGTTTTTGTTTCATTTCCCACATTCAAGTCGTCAACTATAACTTCAAATTACTGTGATTCTTGATCCAAACTAAAAAGAACAAAATAACACGTTTTATTCCTTTCATCAATAAGCGTTTTTTTTTTTTTTTGTTGATCCAATGAAGATGTAGAATTTGTTTTTTTAGATTGGATTTAGAATCACAATTAGGACCTATTAATTCTATAGAAAAAAGGATTGAAACAACTCTATTACTTAGTAGAGTAAAACCATAGTGATTCTAGCAATAGTGATTATGTTGATCATAATAATGATATTAATTACGATGATAATGAAACAATGATAATAGTAAGAGCTATTGTGATTACGATGACAGCAAGACACCATTGTCAATATTGTCGTCTGAAGTACTGTTAATGAGCTTGATTTTCACGAATCAGTTTGATATTTGTGGCAAGCGGGTCCTCAAAGGTTTACGGTAGTAGCCATATAAATAGTTGAATGACACCGAGAAAGTTCCGCACAGTTTACAGGGGAAGAGGTGTTGAAAGAGATATGTGAACAGTGACAACGATGACTAGAATGAATAATGTTGACGGAGAAGAGGTAAGAGAAGGTAAGAGATGAAATGAATTCTGTTAAAGACCATTTTCGAAGATGTGACCATCGACGACACTATCAAGTTCGTCACCGATAACGATGAATCTGAAGAAGACAGGGAATGAATGAAATGATTGTAGGAGTGCTCCGTGGGCAACTTAAGGGGTGATGCGATGCTCATTTGCCATAATGCAGATGATTTATCAGGCATTACTGATCAAATGAATCTGATAAATGATTCGTACACTGTAGGCACACTTATTCAATCCATCGGTCCTTCCCAACATCCCCTCCTTACACCGTATTGGTCGGAAGTTCGTAGTCTATTCATTTCATTGAATTTACTTATTTACTTATTTGCTTTCTTACCGCTGTTTATCACTTCAAGCTTCATGTAACACGTCTTTTGAACGGTAAAATGAACATCTCGACACGTCATGACGTAATTTTTATTCAGTTTTTATTAGACACTTCTGTTGAACTCACTGATAAGACAGTGTAGTATTATTCTGAAAGTCAACTTGACTAAACGAGTCCTATGCCAGCCGCTTCTCCAAAATGATATAAAAATGACGAAAAGAAAATGGAAAAAGTTAGTCACAATAGTTTTTCTTTTCATTAAAGAACTTTCCTACCGTATTTTTTGATTATTTTCGAAATATTTAAATTTGTACCGGTACAACTTTAGTAAATTACATAGATGGTTGGGAATTTTCTAAGATCAAAAATACTAGAAATAACAACAAAAAGCACTAACAATGTGATAATTAGCTCAGACGAAAATGTTTTCAAATTAACGCAGTTTTTATAATTTAGAAATTGGAAAATAAATGTCCATAGGTGCAAAAATATTCATAAGGAAACTAAATAAAAAAATCAAATTTTTNNNNACTTTTTACAATAAAATTTCTTCCATTTTATTGAATTTAGAAGTGATTTGCAATTGTACCAAAATCAGTTTAAGTGACATTTCATTTTTTCCCCGAATATTTTTTTTCTTAATTTTATTGATAATTTCAGCTTTATAAAAGACGTCAGTTATAAAGCTTATGAACATACATACGATAACAAGATATCAGGCAGTAAAAAAGTATACAAAGTAAAAAGTTACAGAACACCAGTCACTTTAGATATTACTTCTCGTGAAGTATTATTATCCTTAATTCATGGCAATGAAGAGATTTCAGTTATTCAAAATCGCCTTATTTTTAACGGTTCCACTGATTTTTTAATAAAACAGTTGCGAGCGGTCAGTACTAAAACCTTGAGTTACAATTGAAAATGCTGATGCCACTATATGATGATTGACTTTGAGCACCCAGTGGTCTACAGGAAATGTAATAGGTCTTATTAGAGTGCTTTTTTTAAAAAAATAATATGAGGGTAGTTAGACACAAAATATTCTGTGGAAAATGAATATCCAGAACTGCTTCAGTGTTCACAGTTCTGATGATTCGTTATGGTGAAATTTAAAGAATAAAGGCAATAGGAACGAATAATGAAAGAGCATAAATAGTACTCTTAAGAACTTTGTCTTTTTAAAAGAAACTATAACAAGGGTTATTTACATCTTTATCAAAGCTATCAAAATATCCATCTCTCATGTCCACCAATATTTTATATCCCATTAATTATACTGAAAGTATATATATATATATATCAATGCTTATTTCAGTTCTCGGATTTTTTTTTCTTATATATAAGCTGTTGGCTGTCTGAAAATCTTCATGAACTTGAACTGTACATTTTCTCAGGTTCTTTTTTTATTCCCCATTACTCAGTATAGAAGATCAAACATTTAAGTTTGTCTTTTCGGGAGTCGCTTTACTGCAGTTTACGAAGATTTCAAACACCCGACATGAAATTTGGAATGACGATATTTCAGTCTTATCGATGGCGACAAAAGGTGGTAACAGTAATAGTAATCACAATAATTTCCAATATAATATTCGTGGTTTTTAGTACAGCTGAGAGATAAGCCGGGTGTAGCCTTTTATTGTACTAATTTCCAATGATGAATTAAAGTTCTTAAAAGAAAAAATTATCTCAGGATGATCCGAAAGCACTACAACACAAGCCGTTGTAGAATAATCTAAAACAAGTTTCCGTGTGCAGCGCAATCATGTTGTCACCAACCCCTGCATCCATTTCAAAATTTAATTTGTCAATTTATTACTCTTTTTTTTTTTTTGGTAAATATTCATAGAAAGGTATACTAATGATTAAAAAATTTTTGAGAAAACACCACTTCCTGCAAAAACTTAAATGCTACTAATTCTTCCCTCACTTTAACTTAAAGGAACGTTAGTAGTTTCAATAGATTCATAAATTTGGATTTAGGACACTTCTTAAACATTTTTGAGAGCTCAGTTATGAAGTTGCATTTCCAAATGCTACAATATTATGAAATCAATATTTACCAAATTTCCATCTTTAAATATTTTCTCTGCCCCCTCCTATCTCTTATGGGTCAAGACAAAACCTACTTGATAACTTTCCTATATGTTAAAAGACAGAAATAATACTTAATTACTAAAGGCTGAAGCTGTAGATTTCAAGACTTCGCTGCTCCCCTAATGAGATTCCGATCTACAGAGGATGACGAAGGCACTGGAGATGAACATGTGGGGACAGCAGAAGATCAGAACACGATATTTATTATCAGTATGGTAAATCTGACCCTCGTTCATTAGAACTAATAATGGCACATTTGACTGACAAATTGCTATTTCTGTATGTCCAGTCAATCTCAACAGTTCTCCATTCGATATGGCTATTGCAACATTGTACTGCTTCCGCTTTACTGACGTCATTTTCTTTATTTTGGACATACAACTTCCTTGTTTAATATGATTCAAATCCGATTATAGTTGTTATCATTTCGGAACTGCTAGGAATATCAAGTGGAAATCTTTTTTTTGGTTCAAATATTACTATATCTGAAATAATAAAAAGGCGAACGCAATTAACTCAAGGTGACGCAACAAGCAATTGCCGACGATTTGTAGGACAGATTTGGGTGTCAGTTCATAAAGTGGAGGAAGGAAGTACTTAGTGATCCTGACTCTGAAATCTGAAATCCGACTCCAGCAAAGTACTGAACAGAAGAATATCACATGTAAGCATCTTAACGACATTCATAATAAAATGATTTCTAACTTGATCGCAACTAATTTGTCTTAAAACTGATGCCGCAATCTACAAAGTTAACAGTGATTTCTCGTACTGACTGTACGAACCCACGACTTGAAATTGTAATCCACAGTTCCAGAAACTGGATTGCCCGGATCCTTATCCACCCTGCTTCCCACTTTTGCAGGAGATAGTGGACAAATTTTGCAAGTACACATAAATCTGATAAAAATGTGGCAAGTTGTATATGATATTGTAGCGTACATTTAGTGGATCGATAACTTTGTAACAGAAGAGGAATTCTTTTTCTTAGCATAACGGCTAACAAAAGTTTGCAGAAAAACAAAACAGAACAACAGTACAAAAACCGTGATGTGGGAAGGCATCATGCTACAGCGCAACACATCCACATGTTGACTGTTTACTAATAAGAGACAAAAAGAGCTTTTGTTATGCTAATGAGGTTAATAAATATTTAATTTGCAAAGACATAAAAATGTCTCGGAGACAGAGAAAGAATTTGAAAGGTATAAGTAAGCAAAACATAATAAAAACGAATGAAAAAGAAAATCAGAGAAAGGAAAATTATTTTAATTTAAAGTGGAATAAGCAGTAAGATTTTCGTCAATATACTAGACTCAATTGGTCCTGCAGCGAAATGAAGTTTTGGGAATTTGAAGTGCTGAAAATTAAAAGCAACAGGATGAGAAAAACTGTAAAATGTATTATCATATCAACAATTCTACAAATCATAAAAAACCAAACGTGGCAGCGTAATAAGACAGAAGCACTTCTTTCGACAATAACTCAAAAACTAAAATATTTTTACTGATGACAAACTCCCGTGCAATTACGGGGAAAATTATGAGAAAAAGATGTAAGTAATTATTAGGATCGCAAGTAAGATGCACAACATTATTGAAAGTTCAGAAAAAAACAAAGTTTAGGCCGACAGAAATTTATGCATCGATGACTTTACNNTGTAACGGAAGAACGTACAACACCAAGCACACTTAATATTGCTGTATATGTGGTGTACTTTTAACAACACTGACCATCTCGAAAAATTCCTTGGAAATGTTTGCCGAATAAATTTTGTTGGTAGAAAGATTTTCGGGAAGAACATCATTTTTGGAGATTAATACGACGTCACATCAGATTGCAACAACAACTTGATGACCCCGTTTGACGTCTACTTACTTCCGGGTGACGACGATTAATCTGACGAACAAGATCGTAGAAAACCTAAAGGTAAATTTCAGCACATATCACACAATGAGCCTGAGGATAGTACAAATCGACTTTTAATTTAATTACTCTTACACCATTTATAATTTCATAACTCCTGTAAAACAGGTTTGTAATAACTCCATGCCCAAACTTGTGAGCTAAACACACAGTATAATGTAAGATTCAATCCCAACTTCCAAAAAATATGCCCCATCCTGCGTGCTTCCTGTACCATGAAACGCCCGGCTTAGTTATTCATATTACTCATATGGAAACAATTTTTACTTTCAAAGTAGAGTCACAGATAATGTACCATTCCAGAAACTAAACAACAAAGAATTTGACTTGTGGGCTTACTTTAGACCAGAAAATGCTTAATTTCATACTTCGTTGACATTAATTTTTGCTTTAGCTGAAGTTTCAAGGAAAGCACTGTTGAAGGATCGTGCTAAATTGGATCCCTGATCTTTGCCCACAACACGCTCATCTTCCAAATCACACTTGTTCCCAACAAGTATCATTGGTACCTGAAATGCTCGGCGAAAATAGATCACACTATACTTGGGAAAAGCTAGAGTTAATACACAATTATGGGATTTTAATTCCAAAACGCAAACCATTCCTTCAGATTTCACTATGAAATTATGAAGATAGTGTGAAACAGAGCAAAAATGTGGTCTAGCATATAATATAGGCTCCCTCAGCATTACAAAAAAGATATCTCATGTGGAAATGCAAACATTACTAATGGTGAGAATGCTTAATATGGTATGACTAAACTTGGCTATTCCACACGAGGATGAATTTTCCAACTGGAGTGTTACATATTCTACCACTTTTTTCCGGGGAAGTGGCTAAAAGACTGCAATATTCAAGTCTATGAAAAATGTAAGACTAACTTCTTCTGTATCTTTGACACGCAAGATTTGTTCCCTCAAATCTGTAAGGTCACTGAAAGTGGTTTGCGCCGTTATAGAGTAAACCAGTATAAAGCCTTGACCATTTTTCATATACAAATCACGCATTGCTGTGAACTGCTCCTAAATGGATTTATTGAAATTTCTTTAGCATCTGCTACAATATTCAAGCTGCAAAGGGAGCCGTTAATATCAACTTGCAACCAATTTCACACAGAAAAAAAGAAAACCAACAGTGCCAGCGGTGTCCAAAATTTCGAGCATGCATTGTTGACCATCAACCTCTACTTGTTTTCGATAGCTGTCCTCAATTGTTGGGTCATATTTCTCCACAAATATGCCTTGCACAAATTGTACGGTCTTCAAAAATAAAACGAACTTGGTATTTAGAAAAAAAAAAAAAGGAAAAAACTGGATAAATGGCACATCAAGTTGGAAATACGAGAAAATTGATAAACGAAATTTCGTAGAATTAAGCTTACTAATGCACTTTTCCCAACACCACCACTTCCCAGCACAACAATTTTATATTCACGCATCGTCCGAATGAAGTATTCTTGAAAACAACGACTCGGTCTATATTTCCTATCTGGAAGAGCTAAGTTTAAGATATTACAAAGAGAAATTTTCATGGTAAAGAACTGAAATAAAGGTGCGAAAGTGACTTTCTTTAAGCAAAATTACTCTTCTGAAACGATTTTCACAATTCGCAAACAGCACAACCACAAGGCAGAAGATTTTAATAATATAAAACTAATATAAGTTCTGATATAAAGACTGTAACACCACATGACTGTAATCCAATAAATTCTTAAAATATTTAGCGCTTTTATTTATAAAATTTTAGAATATAAGACGTTACTCAAATTTTATCTTCCAATTCATGAAGGGCAAAAAGCAAAAATATCTCGACAACTAAAGCAAGGAAGTACTCCAACGTAATACTCTTCAGCAGAAATGTGTCCGGCATCCCTAGTAAATGAACCATTGCAATTTTTTTGCTAACTTTGATAGACATCACTTTCAGAAGACAAGCTACTTTTAAATCAACGTAGTGCAAGCTTCTAACAGTACAATATTTACCATTGAACTATCACTCTCTGTGCCTTTGATGTTAGTAACATAACATAACATTTCACCGCAAAATAATAACATTTCACCACAAAATAACAGTTTTGAATTTATTCTCCATTCAGATAAAACCAAATTTGATACAGAAATGGAATGATGGGGAAGATGGAAAACTCCTTCAATTTAGCAAGTTTCAAACTTCCACCAAATTAACCCATTCACTGTATGACGTACACAGATCTGTAAGTGATCTGTAAGTTCTATCGGTAACGGACACCTCGATCTATACCCTATCCAAATTTGATTTTCCCTTTTCTAGTTGATTAAATACGAACATTAACGTCACACCTCAAACTGAACCCAATTTTTGCACACTGTCCCAATACAAATCACATATAACATGCGCACTGTGCAAAATATGGACTCATTTGTAAGCGCGATCTTGAATACCTTGGATCTAGCAGTTATTCCGGCATGAAGGGAAATTAGAAACAGGACTAAGGGTAATCAACTGGTGCGAGATGCCTCATCTGTTTCATCTAATTCACTTTATTCCAAGTTATAGTGATGACGCGGCTAATGAAGTGATAGTGTTTTACATTTACTTCAGGTAAAAAAACAGGAAAAGTTACTTTCCAATGTTTTCGTAGCTGCTGTAATTTGAGAATCATTCTAAAATATGAAATGGATATTCCAGCAAAAGAACTCTAGTGTAATATATTTTACTGCTAAGCAAAGCACCTACTATACAAGCTCGGTTACGAGAATATACAGTGGAAGAATGACTACAGGTGGATATGCAGTGAAAGGGGTTTGTTAATACTTTCATATTGCAATAAAAGAAAATGAAAGACGAAGATGTGACATACCGGGAGATTATAAATATTTTAGAGACAAACTGTGATGACCGTTTGGGGTAACAAATATTACTGGTCCGAATGAATAATAGCCAATCATTCAGAACACACACATGGTATTACAACAGTCGAGAATGCACTGCAATGAATGCAGGCGAAAACACTCCTTAACTAATGCTTTTTAATACTGACACCTCTTGCTGTCCACACTGTTACTATCTTTTCACAAACACTGAATAATTCTCATTCTATGTTTGTGAAGTTATTTTTTTCTTTTTTTCCCTCTCAAACATGGTTTTAAAAGAGATTAGTCATTATCACTTTACATTACCTTTTTCTGCTTCTAACTGCTTGTGGTGTTCTTTTATGCTGATGCTGCATTACTGTTATGAGCAAAAGTAATTGATAATGTTATCTGAGCAATATGTTTAAGATTCTCGATAAGCAGCATACTGTTAAAAAAGAAGCAAATTATTCGAACTAATTTAATTAATCGATGATGTTTATCACATAGGAAACGATTAGCACAAATATGGATGGCAAATCTGCGTCTGAACCTTAAAACCCAGTACTTCGACTATCGGATCTCCGGAGATTTTTCCTTTATTATAACTATAATCGTTCCGAAAACTTTAAGTGCAGTAAACTCGCAACAGTAAACGCACAATCCAGTAGATCGAGCAAGTTAACAGTTAACAGAATACCGTCAGGTTTTACTACATTGACCAATGTTGATTGTGATATTTTAAAATCATTTTAAATTTGTTATTCCTATCATGTGTCCAACTAGATATTAATCGGAAGATGCTATCCCAATTAATGTTTCAGCGGTGGTGATTTCCATGCCTGTTGATCATGTGGCTGCTGATCAATTAATTACGCAAGACACTTTGTCGGATTTTGCATGATTAATTTTTATCTCTTTGCCTTGAATCTTAAATTATCAATAAACTTTCCTACCTTAAGATCTATAAGGAAAAATTGAACGACACATTGCTCACTTACGGTGACAAACAAAAAGCTCATGATAATAAAGTTTCTGTTCCAACAGTGAAGAACCATGCTGATAGCCTAACTGTAAAACATTAGTAACACCACATCCCTCCATTTTGTACCATTACTTACTGAATAGCCAAATATTGCCTGAATAGAAATATTTGGTATTATTGGTGCATATCATTGTTGATGGAGCAGTAAACAAGATTACGAAAGATTCTAGGGATCATGTTCACGATTTCTGAAAGGCTTTATCCGAAGCAAGATGGTACCAGATGATAGGTAACACTCGCTCTTATCTTTTTTGAGGAGAAAGGATGATAATATATATTGGCTGAATGAGGTTCACAAGAAATATGTATGCGTTTCAGTTGCAAAAGTTATTTGATAGTTTTGTAATGAAGCAAACTGTTCTAATTCTGGAACTATTGAAATTATCGTCTCTATGTTGTTTAAATGATAAACGTTCGCAGTATATGGTAAAATTTTTGAACATGAACGTCAGATTTATTTTCCTCCTTTTTATTTCTTAATCGATCAGATCTGCGTTGCAACAAGAGAGAAATTTTGATATTTAATCATGCACATTCGGTGATTTAGTAGTAGTCGCTTTCCTTGTACTCTAGATCAGAGGATAAAATTTGCGACGATACTGACATACAGAAATAACGGCTTCGCATGTTTCCAACTGAGAAATTGCTTTCCATCTTTGCTTTCTTGAATAATTACACTGATGTAACATAGAACATTAAATGGAATAAAGAGGAGAGTCGAGTTCAACTACGAAAAAATCCGAAACAGCATCCGGAAAATTAGCACTTCTGCATGTTTTTTAGACCAAACTGAGAATATCTCAAGCAGCTGAGATGTTCAAATGTCACATTGATATTACCTTTGAATACTCATCTTTTGAAATGTTAAGCAGAAAAAATAATCCGTACGAAATCTCTGCAATACATATCTTTATGAACAGCGCTATTATATTTCGAAAACCGTAGGAAATGTTCGCCAACAACCAAAATTAAACCGTCAAAAGCTATACCAAAAACTGAACAAAAAAGGAGTGGAATTAGTAAAGCGTTTTCCAATACAAGGAATTCTCGAACAACATGCACTTCCTACGACTGGCAGTTATAGAAAAGTCCTGTGCACAATAAACGTATGGAAACACAATAACAAATAACGAAAAAACTTGGAAGTAAAGCTTGTTTCAGGTGCAGTTCCGCAATAGACGATTTTTAGCTAATAGCAGTGGAAAAAAGAGATTATTTTATAATTAAGAAAGATTTAAAGTGGAAATGCATCATCAAACCAGACCAATGAATATTTTGCATCCTAAATCTAACAGTGTCAATTTTTCAGCCAGATGAATGTAAAGAAATTTTACCAAAGATTAAGCTAGTCTAGTTCCTTAACTTAAAAGTCAACTATTGGAAGCATTAACCCAAACAACAGCGTTAATAATGTAATGCAGCCAGAGAAGTCCAAAACATTTATAAAATGAAACTTTTGTTTACTTATTGCTGATTTATACCAAACAGAGAGAAATCCTCAAATACATGATTATAAATACCAAAAACAATTACAGAAAAAATTCTCCTTAATATAAACAATCACTGTGGTTTCAAGTCTTTGCTAATTCGATATGCATGTGTATTGTTCCAATCAAATTTCACACCCGTTACGGGCAATTGACGTCTCAGAGCTTTGAATGTTGTGGCAGACATGTGTTGATAATTTTCTTGAACTGCATCCTAAAAATGATATTCAAGACGTTATTTTAATAAGTTTCCCATAGTTATCGTAAATGTTTCATGTTACACCTTTACCAACCAATAACCACTGCTAAGAAAAGACCTGATACTTCGATTCTTCGTCCCAAATAATTCTGAATACATCTTTCGCGGTTTGTGCAAAGTCAGCCTAGAAACTAATTCTGAAATCATTCCTTTTTTTTTATATAAAGGATAATATATTTGAAACGACCATCCTGGACAATGAACTCAAATAAAAGATGTACGAAAATGTACACAAGAAAAGAACTACGGAAATCCTGTTCAATTCTCAAGCTTTATTTTAAAAGATTAACAGTATAAGAAATTTTTCCAGATGTTTCCTTTGTCGATACAAGCTGAACATTGCCGTCTTCGTAATAATGGACATGTACTTTGATAATGCCTTTAATTTCACAATCTTCGTTTTTGCCATCCGCAACAGGTATTGTCCACTGTGAACGCCATCGCCCGTTCCTAAAAATGTGTAGTTAAATAGGTAAGTTGAAATATACACAATTAGCACGATTTACTTGGACCTCATTTTCATTTTCACTTTCTTTTTTCTTTTTTTTTTTTTTTTTTTTGAACGATTGCTGCTGTTTTATTTGTCATTATGGACAGCAAAAATAAATGAAGAAATGAAAAGGAAATTCTAAAAAATACCTAAATTCACATAAGCATATGGCAATATATTGAAAAGAAAAACGGATTTTGGTAAACTCATTAATCCACGTCATCCTTTAGTTAACAGCTTTCATGAATCATTAGCAAAATAATGATTTTACCAAAAATTCTTGGGTTGATATCGATGACTTTCAATGCATAATGTTAATGAATCATTGTTTATAAATACTGCTGCTATACCCGTTTCTTCGTAATGGCTGTCAATGTATTTGTCGGCTTCCTCAACGTCAATTGTATCGTTTACAAGACAGACAGGTAATTATTGAAAATAACAGTAAAGAAATGCTCATGTCTATCGATTTATATTCGTGATTTTTCTTAGACCCCTAAGACCTCCAAATATTTCCTGATTTTTAAGTCATTGTTTGACTAAAACCACTATCAAAAATTTCGCAAATTTCTAATAAATGATTTACCTAAATTTTATGTCAGGTAACCCTGATATAGATAATGGATGACGAACAATTATATGAATTTCAGGTAACAAACCTCTTGTACTGCTCTCCGCCAAGTTTCCGCATTAACGTCATTGACACTTTCGGGCTGGATGTCGATAGCTTCTTTTCGCAAATGCTCATATTTGAACGAATTTCTCGATCTAGGGTCGTAAAATCGTCCATTCGGCAATTCATTGAATGGTGTAATTAAAGTCTGCAACCGAGCTTAACAGAGTTCTAACTTTTTAGTGGCTTCTCAGTTAGATTCTTCACCGCTCTAAAACTGCAGACTCCCAGCAAATTTCGAGGGCGAAATTTTTTATTCGTAAAAATTAAAATCACTGAAGCAATTTAGAATGGAAAAGATAAAATTGAAATTAAGATGACCAGTACCTGTTTGTCGACACTTTCTAATTTAACAGGAATAAACTGCTCCTTGTTATATTGCGCAAATGCTGCTGCGCAGCCATCTTTCAGCAAGATATCATTGTTCAATAACATACGTACATCGTTAAAAACCTACAAAATGTGCCATAACATATTTATAAAGTCTCTAACAATAGTTTTTTCTTTTTTTGATTTTTTCAGTTCAAGATTTTGTAAACCTGAACTAATGATTTCGAGGCACCACAAGGTCGGGAAAGAATGGCATAATCATGGAGTAACTTTAACAAGGATATTCGCGTCCAAGTAGGAGAAACACAGTTGAAGCACTGTTAAAGAGACTGAAGTGACGTCGGATGTTAAGTTCTAGCAACTTGAACCAGTGATATCCTGAGCAGAAATTTTTAAAATAGACGGGGAGGGAGGGTAATGGAGCAAAGCTAAAGTAACGAGAACAATCATCGCGATGAATATTGAATGTATTAAAAAAAATATCTATCATTTTTTACCAAGTATAGTGAACCTTTTGGTCATGTATTTACACAATTCTCAAACTGGGTTTTACCATTCAAGATCTTCGAAGAACTATCAGCAGGAGCAAGAATATTCAAATTGTATATGAGCTGACAGACTACTGAGGCACTCGAACTTTTAGACCGATGTTAGGAATAGTAAGGAATTAAAAATGAATCAAAACCTCATTAAACTCTCCCGGAGGAGAGTGTAGGAGGAAATTGGAAACAATCCGTATGTTATCGTTCCCACGAACTACGTTCTCTTCGGCCATTTTCAAAACGAGAAGATGCGACAAATTGTCTTTTTCTGCAATAATTTCTAGAATTTCGAATTTAGAACTCAGAGTAATTTGATCAAAATCTCAAGCTATGACAAGCTGAACCCTTCGTTTCAGAACAAAAAGACTTGAAGCGACGCATAGAGCTAGCTACAAAACCAATCTAAACCCCCGGTAAAACCTCAGTTAGCTAAAAACACACTAACAACGCGACTCCCCAAATAATCAAGTCAGCAATAACTCTCTGCAAGACCAGAATTTTTCAAATCGTTTCATTTGCAACAGCGTTATTTGGCAGAAGTATTTCGATGTAGTTGAGCATACTGCATTTCCATCAGATAACTCATAGCATCAGTCGGGAGTGATCAATTATCAAAATAAATAACAAAGTGTTGCACTGAATGGTACCACGGAACATGTCAGTATCTAATGATCATGGAAAAGATGCATAGCAAAATACTTCCAAATTTACAAATCGCGCGTACACTGATTACTAAGATCTTGAAAAATTACTATTCAATAAAACAAAACTTTGAGACGGTCGCAGGGAATTACAAAATTATTCAACGTCGGCTAAAAGTTAGTAAATTATATCAATTTAAGAAAGTTTAGTTTAGTGTGCAGTAATGAACTTTTTCCCTATACATTTCTTGGGGTAAGAAGGGAAGTTCGTGATGGCAGAGAGCGAAAGGCATCCATACAATAATGCTATTCCCAGGAACAAAAATCCAGAACGACAAAAATTAAACTAGCTCTAATAACTGCTCGGAACTCTCTTTCAAATAAATCACTTTTTGTTTTGATGTCTTACATTAGTGTATCTTTTTGTTCGAATCATTAATCTTAAAATTATCACCAGTCTACTCCAGTCAGTCAGAAACACTGATGAGCAATATGTGTTGGGATGCAATATTTACAGCTAAATACGAAAATACTTTGGGAAGTCACTTTAGCGACAATTATACATCTTGGGTGGCACTTCTAGGATTTCTAGTTTACTTAAATTTTGCATATATACCAAACTATTTTCAAATACTTGGTGTGGTTAGCCATTCTTCAAAATGCTTACTGGATAACTTTTTCGTTTTTCATTTGCCACCTGAAGAAGGATTTAAATGAATCAAACTAAATTCAATATAGACATGTCAATGTACATTAAAAATTTAAATGTGAAAAGAAAAGAATCACAATGCATATTACCATATGTAACGTACAATTTGCACGGAATAATCCTGACCGTTATTAAGATAATTGATTTTTCAACAGAAGACCTAAAGAATCACAAACTATAAAGGGAATTTTTTCCTTGTTCGGAATAAAATATGAAAGTGGGTG
The DNA here is from genome assembly GCA_003012265.1 of Setaria equina. NCBI lineage: Eukaryota > Metazoa > Nematoda > Chromadorea > Rhabditida > Setariidae > Setaria > Setaria equina. The sequence goes on from PQVD01002686.1 coordinate 39,984, forward strand.
ATGACAATACCTCTCTCTTCATTTAACAACTTTATCTAGCTAATTTAACTTCCATCCTAAAACTAATCCACTTCCAATTTAAGAATTTTCAAATGATGAGATATTATTCAGTGAAAATAAATACATTTCACAGATTTCATAACTTTTTAGAATTCACAATTTTTGTCAAATTTCCTGCATTTTTTAATTTCTAAAATGTTTAAGATGAATTCGAAGGGGGATTGATATATGAATAAAGTAAAAAATCAATTCTTAAAAAAAAAAGGCACAGATACAGCAAACATATACATTTAAAAAGCACTTTAATTAGGTCGACTGGTCAATCATTATTTCGAGATATGACTTTTTCATTTCTTTTTGACTGAGTACTAAATATTTTTGTAGTGATTATTGTGTAAAATCAAGACTCGAAAAATTTGACAAATATCATCTTATACCAGCTCTAAAATTTAGCTCAAGCATTGTAAGACTAATTTACTAACCGAAAAAACTAGCAGAAAATATCTAATCGGCACAAAACCAAACCAAAGTACATGCAATACATCCAGTTAAGGTAAATCACAAAACGCTATCGACAGTGAGTAGAAGAGATCCTTCAGTTGACCACAAATGGTTTTCCAATTTTATGCCTCTCTTCGCCCGATAGATTCAGTTCTTTACGCTGCATTTCACGCTCATTCATGTTGTCTCTCCTTCGTCGTTTTAAATCCCTTCCAGCTTGGATGAAGAAGAACACATTTATCGCCATTACTACTGCACATGCTGTTAGTACTTTACGGAGCTGTTGATGCGCTCCATTTGCCTGAAATGAACACGTTACCTGTTGGATCAATTCTCGCCTATTATAATAAATATGTTGGTACAGTAAGATGTGCACAAAGATACCTTCATGTAGTCGGATGTGTTGCTCCACAATACTTCCCGACCTTTAACAACACTTCGATGCGTGATTTTTTCGAGCTCAATAATCTTTTTTTGAATTCTGAAATGTTCTATTTTCTACTAGAGACTTGCATTAATTAATTCCAGAGGTTTACATCTCGAAATGTTGCAGTTTGCCAGTGCATGAGCCCCTGTTTGATCTAGCATTCACAAAGAGTATCTTTACCAGTTAACACACTCAAAAAGTTAAACTTACTCTTCGATCTGACTGTTATTACCAGTTGGTTTTGAGATGTTTTGCTGTCCGTATAAAATGTGACGTGCTCGATTTCCATGAACGATACCGATTCGTCCTTTCAGAAGCCCAAGCATTGTTTACGAAAGTCTATAAAACACACTTCTCAATTTCTAAATGACTTCTCCGACACGTTAAGAGGGCAACCAGACATTCAGCAAAAGACAACTTTCAACTTCAGAGTGAAATTCGACATACGCAAGTGAGAAAAGTGGCCAATGAAAATATCCGATCCCATCGTGGCAACACAATTTTACTTAGAAACGAAACATCGCGAGTGCCCAGAATTAGCTTAGAGGTACTGTTGTTTAATTTGTATGGGGTATTTCATGTGTTGCCACTTTAAATCGACTAAAGTACCGGACATGTTTCGTAAGAAAGTAAATCCATGGATAGAAGAATTTGGATTTCTTTCACGACACTTCTGTCTATTTTTTAATTTTGTCAAGTAAAAACATCATTTTTACCTTCAAATGAATTCTTGATGGCACTGCTTAGTTTCAGATTTATTTGGATGGGAGAGTGCAGGAGACTTTTTGAATATTTCGTTATTGTTGGTTTGGAAGACGGTGCTGAAGACCTAGTTCCCACAGCTCAAGAATGTGGCTGCCGGAATTCTGCTCCACTGGCTCCAATTACTGATATCTGCGTGATCTTTCCTGGCCTTGGGGAAACGGTATTATTGTATCCAGTTTAATTCAAATTAATTTAGAACTGAAGTATCTCCTAGTCACCTTGTTCATGTTACCACTAGAAATTTTCGGACCACATTCTTTTCCAGGTTCCAGATGGATTTGAACGTATCACAAGTACACCAATGGGATACGCAGCTGATTTGAACCACGGTTCATTGCGAACACCATCAGTTTTTTTATGTTTTCGTAGAGGTTATCACAAGCCACCTTTGGTCGATATCGGTTAGTTTTGCAATATGTCCACTAGGAGTGATTCCTGTAACCTTAGCCAGGGGCATATTTTTATCAGGTTCTATTGTTATATTTAGGTGTGCTGGATGAGGGTCGTGGAGAAAAACCAATGCTTGACTCGAACACCGTTCTTACAACTCCTTTCGGTCGTTCTGCCAATGTTAACAACGCTTCACCCGGTTGAATTTTGCAATTTTTTGACACTGCTGTTTTGTAAAGAATTCCTTCAGATAGCGGATTTTGCAGTAAATTACTTTCAATTTAATTTTCATTACAGGTGTTTTCTTAACTTATCGCCGTGCACAAGCCAACAGTGCTCCAAGTCAGCTTGTCGTCACTCATATTTGTGTCATTTTGGCAAATAAAGGAGAGACAGCTCCACATACTTATTATAAAATTCCAAAAAATTTAAATAAGGTTAGAATGCCATATTAGGCGATATACTGCAGAAGTGTATTAATAATAGTTGAACATTCTGGAGTATATACTGTTTGTTTTTCAAACAATTATTTTTTTAGTTTTTTTCAAATCCAAGTTTTTCTTTTAGATTTCAACAGGGCATTATTTAATTGTGATGATTTTTTAATTAATTGTTGTTTGCACATTCCTTTTTATTATAAAGGGCAATTTAAAAAGCTGGAAGTTTATACCTACATCTCTAGCTGGGGTATCAGTGAAGCAAACTAAGAAAAAGTTAAGGATGTGAATTTTAGGGTATGGTTGGTTCCGATGTATTCTTGTGCTATAAAAAATCACAGGGAACATCGAAACGGATAGCTTATAAGCCAGCAGTTTTGGATCATTTCCCTTTGGATAACAAATTTACACTGGCACAGAATATACCAATGTTTTGCCTTCCAGTTGGTGCTCTCATCGAATGTTGGCCGGCAAGGTGTCAGCCACCGGACAAATCATTTTCTACTTTCGTTCTCACTGATCAGGTTTGCTTTTTTCTTCCTATCGGATCTCACTGTTCGGTATTACTGGGGTTGTTGAGTTGATAGTTTTTAATAAGTATCTTCAAATATGCTTTTTTTTTCGGTGTGATTAATAAATATTTAGGATGGAAGTAAACTTTACGGGTCATCGGTTACGTTTTATGAACCTTATACAAAGCCACTCAGTATGGAACAGATGGAGAAATTGGAACTGATAAATGAGACAGTTACTCGCGGGACAGTAGAAGATGCTTCTAGCACCAATGATCCAGCTGAACAGGTCCTTGCAACTTTTTAATTTTTGCCCACTGATTTCTTATGAATTGTGACTTGATTAATATGTTTAGTTTGCAAGTTACTTCAGATGACATTCCACAGCAACATGTCAATCTGTATCATATCCAGATATCCGTTTTTTAACGCATTCAAGCGATTTTTATTTTACCTTCATCGCATGTCCTTATCAGGTGCACATACTGTCCCCGTAGAACGTTACATTTCCCATCTTGTAAGTTTTTTACTTTTGTTTGTTGTACGTATAATTATTTTTATATCAAATAATTCTCTTCTTTTGAAAATTAAATGGGTTGGATTTCGCACTTCACGAAAATGGTTTACGTAGTTTGTAGAAATAAACTTTTAATTTTTAGCATCCATTCTACCCAGATTTCTTACTTGATTAGAGTTTATTTTTTGGGCTCCCTTAGTACTGCCAATAGAGCTCCTCAAGCTAATCGTTCTTCAGTAACTCTATTCGAGGGAAAACCATTTTATGCACTAAAAGTTTTTTCACTAAATTTTAAAATACATCAATTTCAGCTGTATGAAGTGTCATTTCCATCACCACGTTGTCCACGTGTACTAGTTCAGTTGGGTAACGAAACAATTTCATTCGAAAACCATGACGATTCGCAGTTACCTCTTTCTGGTGCTGCTTTTTTCGATACGCTGAAATGTCTAGGACCACAAAATCTGATGTATGGATTTACTGCCATGATTCTTTTTTTCAATATTTTTTCAATTATCGAAGCTTTTCCATGCAGCTTGAGAATAACTCTGCGTGCTGCATATATATGAACGAATTTTGTGTTAAGACAAATTGATGTAATTCCAAAAGTCAACTTAAATTTAGGTATTTGATGCTGCTTGCTTTGCTGGAACAAAAGATATTGGTTCATTCGCTTCGTCCTTGGCTCTTAACAGCTGTTGCAGAAAGTGTTTGTGCTTTAATGTTCCCATTTCATTGGCAGTGTCCATACATTCCTCAGTGTCCTCTTTCGCTTGCTGGTGTGCTTCATGCTCCACTTCCGTTTATTGCTGGTGTTGATTCCAGGTAGGTATATTGACGATGTTTTTGTAAAATAATTGTTTCAAGTTTCGAGTATCATATGTGAAGTTTCGAAATTATGGGGTTAAAAAAAAGCGGTGATTTTTTGGTATCAAGTAATCTCCTATTTTCTTTATTAGGGTATACAGCTCGCTCACTGAATTCACTCTGTAATGATTCGGTCTTACAGGTATTTCGACCTCTACGAAGATCCGCCTTCTGATGTTACTTGCTTCGATCTTGATACATCAACAATTAGTTTTTCTTCCGTCCGACAAACATTGAAGCTTAGTATGCTTCCAAAGGTTAATGCTTTTGTGCTTTCGGACTCATTTCCTGTTGTGGTATCTTTGTAAAATTTACCAGTAAATTTCAACTTTTTTTAGAAAGCTTCAAGACAGCTGAAGAGTAGTCTTGAAAAGCTTCACAGACGACTTTATCAAGAGGAATTTAATGTTATCGCTTTGCGGAAAAATATGAATTTCATGCCGTTGGATATCGATTATGATATACAGCGCAAGAAAAGGATGCTTGAAATTAACGTTCAAGATGCTTTTCTTCGGTAATATTTCTATGATAGCTGGTCGGATACTTTTTGTTGTCACGAACATTTTTTTATCATGATTCATCTCCATCATAAGTTCTTAATTTCTGTCGAAATCCGATTTGTTTCGGACCAATATTAAAGTAAGGAACTTGGTTGCAGCAGGTTTTTATAATTTTTACTTTTAGATTCATGGCTTCATTAATGCAGGGATACACTGCTTTTCTCAGACCTATTCGTTGTGCTCCTCGTTGTGTAGGAGCTACTGACACAGGCTCACTATTTGACCTTGATGCCTTTCTTCGCTCTCGCGATAAGTAAGGGACTGTGTTTGCATGTTGGTTAAATTTGGTCTGTTACTTAAATCTGCATGATTATATCCTCTCCCGCCGTCCTGAATGAAAATATTTAGAAAAGTCTTTCAGATCGTCTTTGGAATTTTTTAAGCGGTTCAGTGAAACACAGTCATTCAATCGTTTCATTGAGGAACGATCATTTGTTTCTGACAAAAATACTTATAACGCCTTCTTTGACGAGTGTATTGCAAAAATTTCTCAGAATGGTACTTATTTTATTTCACTAATATATATAAGCGTTGATTACTTATAGCTCATTAAATTTGATGGTCAGTTAACCTGAATTTAATTGAGAGCTTTTGTGAAGTTTTTGAAAAAAGCTCATAATTTGTCTGTGAGCAATTTCCGCTGCTTTTATAAATAAGTTTACCTTACAATCGCTTACTTCTTACATTGCTTAAGATGATCGTTCAACTAATGATTCTCTTGTGGAATATGAGATATCAGCGAGTTGTCAAACTGAATTCGTCCCTCCTCCAGAATCTGCGGTCAATTCGGATGGCCAGGAATTGGTTCATAAATACGAACATTTCCCAAGGAAGCTTGAACCAGCATTATTCCAGCTTGAAAATTTGCGGAAAACGAGTATTGAAATGAAAGGCTCAGCTACTAACAGTGGTAAGTATGAACAGGTGGTGTTGTTTATACTTTCCGCCTAATCTTTCAAAAATTTTGAATTGTTTAACTAATCCGAATTTCTAGATTGCTTGGAGAATGCATTGATTCGTACAAAGCAGGAGGCTCGGAGTGCTGTTGAAACAGCCATATTGAATGCCAGGCATTCACCAATTACCTGGCCAAAGACCTTACTTTTTTATGCATACTCTATTTGGTTTATGCTGCTGCCTTCACTTGTTCATCTTGCAAAGTCAAAAGTAAAGATTTTGCGACTGGCACTTCATGTGAGCAATTTTATGTTGCTGTTTTTGCAAAGTTCAGGCTTCTATTGTCGCTTAATGCATATAGACAGCATGCTCATCGCGTAGTTACGCTAGCGTTTACTCATTTCCGGAAGAGTGTTGAGGCATTTTACCAACTTTACTCACTTTTAAGCAGCACCTATTTTCTCATTAAATTAGAGACTTCTTTGTCTCTAAAATAAGTTATTGCATTTTTCAAATTCATTTAGGTACTAGACAGAATGGAATATTCGGGTGTTTTACCGCTTGACCAGGTTTGCTATCGCATTGTAATACAATTATGTGGCGATTTTGGACATCCCATTCTTGCTGTTAAAGTCCTTCAAGCGATGCAGGTAAGTTTATAGAATCTTCAGATCAAATTAAAATCTCGTATTTTGAATAATCTATCAGTTTTCCTTTTGGATTTTCAGAGAAGTGGTATGGAGCAAAATGCGGTCACATATGGCATCTATCATCAAGCTGTCTTGAAGGGCGGTTGGCCAGTCGGTGATCGAGTAGAAGCAGTGAAAGCGTGGAACCGCTTAGCAATCGTATTGCGAGCTACTTCCTTATTTAAATTGAATTTGTCGTTGGCATCCAGTCGTCGTCCCTTGCAGCCCGGTTCGGTTAGCATTAGAAAATTAATTTATTCAACAGCACCACTCCTTTTTTATAAATTGCCTTCTCTTAATTTATGTTTTACAGATATCTGCTGCTGATAATTGGTCACACAGTGAGAGTGCGTCATGTAGTAGTATAACGAAGGAAAATGAGCCAGTTGCGAAAGAGGTGACTCTATATTATTTTCGGAATTGAAAAAATTTTAGACAATCTTCTTTAAAGACCTCGAAAATTTTTTATTTGCCGCTCATTTTGATCAGAAAAATTAAACAACGAATTTAAATGCCTTGTAAAATGCTGGACGTGTTTTTATTGAATTCATGACGTTGAATTTTTAGATGGCAGCATCACTTTCCTTGAATGTGGATGACGGGGAATCAATGTTCGATGAAACAAAACAGTCGGAAGACACTGTAATTAGCTTTTAATTGGACATCGTAGTATTTATTTATTTATTTTTTGGTGAAAATCAGTTGTTCGTTATAATTCCTTACTGAACATAGCTCATTTTCAGGCTCTATTGTCAGAGGGAAATAAATTAAATGACTCAATAATTGATCCTTTGGGAGCTATGAATATGCCGCAAAATTTGGCGGCAGCAACACCAAAGCAAGCCAGTGAAACAATGAGTCCGAGTCGAGCACGATTCATCAAAGAACACAGTGCTTCGCCATTTGCTAATGAGGTATTTTATGTGTGGAAGGTGTACACTTGAGTAGCAGAGAAATAGATGAGTGAAGATGTTTTTATACTCGAATATTTAAATATAGTAATTGAAGAATAGGGGAATGATGTACTGTCATGGGTTCCGTTAAAGGGATGAACTTACTAATAAGTTTCAACATGTTTGTATATGTTATTTGTCAACACATATTTGGGTCCATTGAATAGTTTGCTTTTTAATTACAGCATGACGAGTCGATGGATTCGAGACTTAATGAAAAGCCGAATTCATGGCTTCGAGGTTTAACAAGCAGCCCAATTGTCAGCAAACTTATGCGCAGCAGTACCACAAGTAAATAATTTTATTGGGGTCACCTTTAAATTGGATTTTTGGTTGAAATCATCTCGTTAATTTTAATTAGTTGTGACGGCATCAAATAAAATCATTTTTAAAAGTTATAATGATAGGAGAAAATTAGTTACTCAAAAAAGACAGTTTTCGAGAAAAAAAGTTTGGAGTAGTCAGCTTTCTAATAAAAGGAAAAAAATTTCCTTCAGCTCCATTTGAGGTTATGCTTTAATTCTGAATAGTTTGGGTTTTAAATAAAGATTACCAATTTATCAATTTGGAGCATATTGCTCTTTCGAGCCATCCGAATATATAACAATTAAGGTAGTTTTGAGTCGCCTTTTGACAAAAACGATTCGTCACTCACATTATCACCAAGTTTGGCGTCTTTGGTGAATCAGGTGAAAAAAGGTTACGATGATGTGTTGCAAGCTGGAAGTTTATCGTCACGTCTTCGTGAAGGAGTCAACACTCTGGTAAATGAAGTACGTAGTTTAAATCGTTCCTATGCGAAGGATGGCGGCGAAAGTACACACAGCTCACAACATGAAGTTAACGAACATCCGGAGCAGGTCCACACTTCACTTCTACTTATTATTTGTCATATTTTTTCAAAATTTTAACCAGTTTTTTTTTTATCTCTTATCTTTATATTCCAAGAAAATTACTCCTTGACCTTCTTGGTGCCATGTACTGTATCGTTTTATTTTAACTTCAATTTTAGCAGTTGCATCTAAATGACCCATTGTTCCAACTGGATTCTGGTTCACACTGTTCATTGCTTCCATCAGACTGGTGGTTAGCTGACCAGATTTTCGCATCCAGTTCAACTCCACATGAATTGATCGATGTCGCTATTTCCTCCGCTTCTCTTTGTCCTGCTTGCAAAATGGTTCATTAATTAGAATTCATCGCTCCAGTTGATTTTTGATGAATCTGAACTGATATCTGCCATTCTTAGTGATCTTTTTCAGAAACGTAATCTTTGCCATTTCTATGGTTGCAGGTTGTGTATGATGAAGATTTAATGTCTGGATGGACCGTTGATGAATCAAATTTGAATACAAGTTGTGTCTATTGTGAATGTCCTTTTGTTCCCTCGTTAACTATTAAAATTCATGCGCGCGAAATGCCGATGGAAGGTAGCTGGTATTTACCATCATCTTTCGCTACTAAAAGTTCAGATGATGACAATATGCCGCGTTGCAATGGAGATAACGAATCCGTAGCTAATCAACTCTCAGTTAGTCCTGCTTTCACTTTTTCACAAGTCTGCTGCATTCATTTACAGGTTTTGTCATCTTTTTGAATTTAATCTCATTTTTAGGTTCCATTTCTAAGTCCTCTTGTCCTGCGTCGCGAACTGGAGAATTTATTGAGCGGAAATTGTTTGCTTCCTGTATATTCGTCACTAAGGCACTCCAATCCAATTGTTTTCTGGAACGTCCTTTATTACTCCCGTCGATTGTCTTTACCCACACATTTTCCAAGCTGGCTTGGTCAATCTGTTCACGTCCGCTGTGTTTATGATGTGCCAGTTTTGCATACAGAATTCACTCCACTCTTTTTCGTAAATCCATCACACAAGGTCGTGGTTTAATTGTTAAAACAAAACCAAAAAAAAAAATATATTGGCAAAAAGTTTTTTTCCATTCCGATAAGTATAATTTTTTGAAAAAGCTGAACATCAGCTCGTGGACTGAAATGATAAGTACTTAATCTTATGTCATAAATCAATTTTTAGGATGGTTTATTACCAAATAGTGAGCGTAGTATTAGCATATGGCGGCATGTGATCGCTGCTGTGCAGCAGTCTAGCATTCTCCGTGCACTACAAGCAATTTTATCTGAAAACCGCAGCGCCACAGATAATGGGAAATTCCCGCGTCGGTTCCCGTTGTTCAGGTATTTTAAACCTTTGCTGTTCCTTATTCGATTTAGACTAGTATAGTCACTTGTCTTTACATTTAAATTTCTATTTTCGCTCTAAAGGCGATGCAGAAAACTTAGTTTAATTTTATATATATACAATTTATTCATTTACCTATTTATATATGTAATTTGGTTGGTGAAAGGAAAATGCGGTTTTTGGCAACTGCTTGGATTTACTATCTTGTAATGCGTCATGTTTTTAAGTAGTTATGCATTCATGTTTTTCATTTCCTTTTTTTTTCTTGCTATTACTTGTTATTGATTTCATATTTGTTTCAAACTGAAGTGATGCTAAACAAAAAAATTCGAGCGAATTTATTTCTGGGCTAAAAGCGGATCATAAAGGAGAGCATGCAACTTCTGAATCAACGACACATTTGACACGGAATTGCTTACAAGTACAGTTTGTGTTGTAAATCAAGAAACTATTGAGTGGATGAAAAACGATATCGATATGAAAATTAAGAGCTTAGTGACGAGTACTTTGGAGCATAGCAGTCATTGACGTTTCAGCTGCAACTAAGCGGAAGGTTGGCGAAGAATTCGACGTCAATTATTCTTCAATCGTCTAACATTTGGAGAGAATTTGGAAATTGAACAACTTTAACGAAAGTGTGTTTTTTGAGCTAACCGATAATCAAAAAATCGTGTAGCCAAAGACAACAATTTAAGTGACTAGAGCGAAGTTCCAATGCATTCTTGAAGCCGAGTGTTTTATGATCAAAGCCATTGTAATTTATCGACGTCCAAGAAACAGTGTATTCTATCCGAAACTTTAAAGCGTTTGGACAGGAATAACCGATGGAAAGTGTTCAAATCTTCATGGCAATGTTTCACATGCATCGGATGACTAAAGCTTCAAAAATTGAAGGAATTGAGCTGCGAAAGTTCTCATATGGATATCATTCCGTATTTAATCAACCATCACGCCTTCAATCATTCCAGCAGTTGTTTACACTGAGCCACTGGAATATAAAAAAAGTTTCAAACGGGAAAATCGAAATCCAGAAGCACAGATTCTACATACTACAAGAACTTATTTTTTTAGTTAGAAATTGACTATTATTAGTGTCCCTTATTGACTGGTAAAAATATATGTGTATCTAATTATAAAGATTTAAAATTTTTGGTCCAAGCCGGAAATAATTTTCTACCAAGCGGGGGTATATGAATATATATGAGCTTAGATTGTTTTTATTTAACGGCTTAATAAACCTTGTTTCATGGAATGACGAGAAAAACCACTGTAAATTGGGGAAGTAGGGCAAACTTTTGTTGATTCCTCACTTTCATTTCTTTATTTGCAAAGTTTTAATGATTCGAAATTTAGAGTGAAGTTCGTACAATCCTGATTCTGCTGTGACCTTTCTAATAATCATGATCATTTTGGCTGCTCCATGGTGTTAGTGAGTGGGGTCTGTCCAATCCACTTTTTCACTTCATATCGTTTAGTTTTGTTCGTTCATTCTGACTAGTTCCAAAAAAAAAAATAAATAAAGATAAAAAGGCGGTTGTAAACCCGGATGGATGAGGTAAACAGGAAAGACTGGTGGAAATTTAGGATCGAAAGTCTTAAATTCATATATTGTGCTGCCAATCTTCTCCAAAAAGTCGACTTTGGTTAGTGTCTTTTGTTATGATTTTACACATTATTAACCCACTTTTTTCCAGAGATGTTCAGTTTGTGGCGCTGGACAAATTTGGTAGTGCAGTTGATCGAGACCAACTGGATGAGCAATATCGTGCTGACTTTGAACGCCTTCCACCTCGAATCTTGCCACTGCTGCCTTGTTCTGACTATCCTCCAAAAAGCCTTTCCAGAATTTGCCGAAAAATTTTTCTACCGCTTGACGTTTTCTGATGTATATTTTGTTTATACTTGTCCTTCAAATGGTTTTCTAGCTTCATCTTCCGCACAACTAATGATCGTCACTTTTTTGCATTTATTTTTGAATTAACTGATTGCTGAAATTGGATGTTGCGGGTCAATACTAATAAAGAAAAATTAGATCTCTGTCGCATATGTTGAGGGAATATCACGGTACTTATTAAGGTTAATTCATGTCTGGAAGTTCAAATATATCACGGGGCTTACTAAGGTTCTTTGTAGGTTTCTAGTTTTCAGCGCGCTGATCAAATGGTGTCAACAACTAATTGAGTTTGGTTATATTTGGGAAAAATAGTAATTCATGTCTGGAAGTTCAAAAAACTCAATGACGTTTTTTTACGGTCAGGAAAAAATTCTGACATTGGAAATCTGGCATGGAATTAATGCGAAGTGGTCACATAGGTGTCTCTTAGCAATGGTTGTTTGATATTGTAGCTCTACTGTAGTATGTGGTAAGCTGTCTGCCTGGAAACCTGGAACAATATTAAGCTTTTATTGACAGGTGGAACAAACGTAACCGTTTGCCTACAAGCCACAGAAGACGAATGAGTGAAGGTAACAGTGATAGTGATATGTTTTGCAATAAATACTAAAGTGTGAGACTATGGTAGAAGTTTTATTGCAGTCAATTATTTTTGGATTGAATTCGGTACACCTTCGCGTTCTTGTTGCTTTGCACAACGACAGGGTTTGAAGTTGAAGTGTTTGAAGGTTCAATGGTGGTTATTTCAAGGAGATGGTCACATACGATGAACACAGCTTATATGTGACCCAAAAATCAGCGTAACTTTCAGTTTGCTTTATATTTAACATTTTGGAGAAGTGAAAAAAAATTAAGGAAGAACTGCTAGTAACAGGAAGCGACGTCAGCTGTCATGACAAGCAGTAAGAACAATGAACTTTCATCACCTTTTGTTGTCGGGCTTCTTTACTTTTTGTCCCTTCCAAAACATGCTTACATTCTGAATTTCTTGAGACTTGGATTTGTTTCTAATATCTCCAAATGCAACGTTGGACACGCTGACTGAAAGGATGAGTGCAATCTCACTGGAATGACCTATTCCAGGAAAGGGTACCTTTTCTGTCAGTTAAGCTTTCGTTACTTCTCGAATTCCTGATTGTTATTATCAATATAAGCACAGACTGATAATGTATGAGTGTTTAGTAGCAACAAACAACTTTAAATGAAGCTCTCAGTCTCAATAATCTGTTTAATTGAGCGATTTTTAGAAGTAAATAATCTTTATTCTTCTGGATTCTTACTCTTGTTAGTATTATTATTGGCAATTAGAAAAGGCACTTACAACAAAAAATTCTTCACAATTTTTCGATCAAAAGAGAGGGAACTCTGATTTCTAAGCGATTTGTACAATAACAAGGAAAGAGACGTAATTATCTCCGTCCATCACTTAAGGTAACGGAGCTGAAGGTGACAAGAAACAACCATTTTCTTGAGTCCCGCATTTTATAACCTTCAGATTTCCAAACTAGTGTGAAAAATTCCACGACTTGATTTTGCTTGAAAACTGAAATTTGATTAAAAAAATAAATTTTATCTAAAAAATCTGTATGCATCATTTGTGATTTACGTTTCGTTCAAAAATTAAGCTAGAAGTAAATATTATTACTATCAAAGAAGTCTATTTTATCTTCTTATTTTCTTGAAAAGTTTTTCTCAAACTGAAAAATTGGTATTCAAGTTTCTTCGCATAAGCTAATTACTACAAGGTAATAAAGATATGATGACCTGGATAACAGATAGGAGAAGTAAAAAATTTATTAGTACTATGGATAATACTAGTACAAAACAAACATCATAAAGAGTATAATAACTATAAAAAAAACATTTCTTTTTATAAACGTAAACTTATAAAATAAACTTGAGGACTAAAAATTTCATGCAATAAAGGATTTTTCTTTGTACGCTTTGATGACTAAATGCTGTTCTGAAAATTACTGAATTCAAAATGCCTTGATAAGAGAAAAGAAAAGATTCCTAAAAGATACTAGAAAAGATTCCAAATATTTTTTCCTATGTTATTCCTAAAATGACAAATTCAAAAAGCTGACTACTGCAGTGCATGCTCTTGTTTATTTGAATGAGTGCATCCGAAAAAATATAGTGAACAGAAATTATTCACGAACTTTGGATGACGTATCAAAATTATGTTAATATACTCATGATGCGATTTTTGTAATTTTGGCAGTACGTTTGCAAATTCCTAACTAAAATTTTGAATTAAATCTTGAAATTAAATCACTGCCAAATACTGAAATCATTTATTTATTAAGAAGCGAGAGTTGTTTGCGAAATCATTACTAAAAAATTCAAAACTGAGCAGTTAATATCTGCGGCACTAAAAACTGCTGCTGTACTTTTACCAGTTACAATTTAAACATTTCCCTTGAAAAATCTATTGTTTCTCATGAGTCTCATGGTAAGTGAAAATAAAGAAGGAACATCAGGATTTCATGAAGTGCTTAATAAATAACAGCATTGAGATGATAGAATAACTCGTAATTCTAAAAAATTTATTGAAAACCGATAACAGGGTGCTATTTACTTAAATATTGTGGGACACTTCAGATATCTTGATCTGTGCTCTCTTCGACAGGAGTTAGATTAAGTCTCTTTGTAATCGGGGATTTTTTTTAAGCATATTTCAGTAGTTCTTAAATGTTCATAACTTTTAAAAATAGAATGGAGTTAATCTTGTTATGTTTAATAAGTTATTTGACTTCACAATTTCCTTTTTCATGTCATAAATCAAAAAGACTGTTAACCTGTCAATATAATTCTTGTTACTTTTAAATTTCTGAGCTAGAAGTTGTATGAAAAAAAAGGGATTTAAATTAAATTTACCGAAGGCTAAGCATTTATCTTTCTCTAATAATGAGCAAGTGTCGATTCTTTTGTGAACAGTATTGTAGTTCTGAAATAAATTGCAAACTTACTGGTAAAATTCTTTGCAACCGCTGAAAAAATATTCTTAAAAAAAAGTATTATTTTAGTAATTGTTAAATAAGTCAAGCAAAAATTTACACTTCTGATGATCTAATCAAGTGATAAAACTTCTAAATGCTGGTGGTATGTTCATACTACATTTAAGTCATCATTTAATCACAGTAGATGTTAGCACTTTTCATGTTCACTGATGACTCAGTGTGTACTTTCCTCGAAGAAAAGTTTTTATTCGTGAGAACTAGGTAAATAGAGAATAAATAAGTAAAACACAGTCATCAAGAATAGCACTTTTTTATCAAAATATTGATGTCAGTCCAAATATTTGTTGTTTCTTTATTATAATGATTTATATTGAGAAATAGAGGGAACTAAGGTTCAGACTAGGCACCTAGAATGACTATGCGAAAATGCATAAAGATGTGGATAAGGGATTAGGTTTCAGTGTATCTGTGTGTGTGTGTGTGTCTCTGACAAGTTCAGTTTAACAAGTTAGTTAAGCTAGCTAAGTTGCTGATATCTTAACATCTATTGCTGTATAGTTAAAATAACAGCTGCAGGAAATGCAGCAAAACCAAAAGCAAAAGAAGGGAAGAAGTGGAGATTTTTCGAACAAGAAAATTCAAGGATAGCTTATATTATTCGTTTCAAAACTCGTATACATATATACAGAGAGAGAGATATACATAAGCGCATACACAGCGTTAGTAAGCAACAAGCAAATACACGTAAAGAAAAACTTTAACACACGTACCTCTGAACTTGATGAAACGATTTGCCCTGTTGTCAATACTTGGCTACATTTCTGCAATTGCTTTCGTCTTTGATTTGCTACTTCTTATCAATCTTTTGTATCTTTCACTTTTTGATGCTGCTTCTGAGATAAAACTGAATGTACCTTTTTCTATACTTCTAACTGAAAAGTATTTTACTGGTTGTAGAGCAGAAAGAAACTCTCAATCTGCAACACCACATTGACTTAGAAAGAAATTCTTCTGAACTTCCTAGGAGGATCTTTCCTTTCTGCTGTTCGCGGACCCTCTTATCTGAAACTCTTCACCTTCTCATTTGATCATCAGCTTGTTCAAACTTCCAAGAATCAGAACTATTCCATCATTTCTTCTCATGATGTTATAAATTTTTCAGAAGATTTGAAAAAGAAAAAAGAATTTTCAGATATAAATAACAACCAGTTACCTGAATTGCGTTCTTCCCTTTCCTCTTCACTGCTTCAAAATGAAATTACATTTATGATTTCATTTTGAATCTTTAAAAATTTCCACTTGAATCATAACTAGTCTGCTAATTTTTTTGTCTGCTTTTCAACTGAATTTCAACTTTGAATAGGATTGACAGTCGCTGTTTAAAAGGGATTAAAGCTTTTATTCCTGAGATTTTAAAATTTTCAGTGTTCCAGATAATGGAGAGAAGAGGCGCTTCATATTTCTGGATGTATATATTTATATTTATATATGACAAATTTTTCTTGCATTGTTTTTTAGGCGATATCCCTGCTGCAATATTTTTTTTTCCATTATTGTACTGTTCACTGCTTATTTTTTCGTTCATATAAATTTGCAAGCCTGCGATATGTTTTAGTTTTTAATCAGTACTTCATTTGTTTTATCTAAGATATCTCTGTAAATCTTTTTTAAATACTTAATCTAAAAGGAAGCAAAACGCATTTTTCTGTCTAGTCTAGCAGATTAACTTTGCAACCAACCAAGTCAGTGTCAAAAGAAAATTTGTAAAAGGAAGTAACCATGTACTTCAGTAACTCCGAAATTATCCCAGCTTTTGAAATTTGTTTACTATAATCAGGAAAATTGAATTCGCTGTCAACAAGGTGAACTGAATTTCGAAAGAAGCTAGTTTCTCTTCATAAGTTCTTCAACATTAGGACAAAGACAAATTTAAAAAATCTTAAGTCAAAGTTATTCCTGCGTGTTATAACTTACTATTAATGCCATCGGTACGGCAAAATCACTAATATTTTTTGATTACTGTAACCATACATTAAAACTGGCAACTATATTTTAGAGTAAAAATATTTAAGAATAAAATATGCCTCAAGCGTCCAATTATCAGCAAACGATTCTTTTTTTGTCATTGAATTAACTATAAAACTTTTAAGCAAAATGGTATTTGGCTGAGATTACGAAAAAAAAAATACTGTAACATTTGAGTTCCACAACTGAATTTGCTTTGCCACTTAATTAATATCATTAAAAAAAGCTTTAACTAGTCAGGTTTGAATATATGTAAGGATTAATCAAAAGTTAGGAACTCTGATACCTCAAATTAAGAAGGAAAAAAATCGTATGTTCTGGTAGGGAACTTTTTTCTGTCTACCTCTGACCATAAGCTTGATAGCTGTTGGATTATTTCATCCTACTTTCAACGTTCTAAAAGAATTTCACCCGATAACAAACACTTAAAGTATTGAATAGAAATAGCTCGTTTGTAGCAATTCCAATAAGTTCTGAAAAATAGTTATTTCATTCTTGCTTTAACACTTATGCTATGAAGAATTCATCTCACTGGTCATTCAGTTTGCCTTAATTACATTAGTTCACATAATAACTGGAGCAATACCAATTTGAACTTGAAACTTAAGATGTCATGACTGTCGGCTTTTCGTTATTCTTCTGCCTATTCCAGTATTATTCGTCAATATGACATTCTAAGCAGCTGTAAGTTCCAACTGCTAAAACAATTCGTTTAAATTTGTAAGCTGTTTAAGGTGTTTGTACTTTTCATTAAATATTAGTCAAATAACATGCAGCAGTGTTATTTTGATTTGCCTACAGCTATGAAAAAAATGTTCTATACTTAGTAGGAACCAAGCGAAACAGCTGCCACGTCTTGTCACTTCGCTTTGATGGATTTAAAATTTCAATTTACCGGAAGATTGCATTTCTTTTTGACAAACCGTTAATAAATACATTGTTTTCTTTATGAAAACAGAAAATGTTTAATAATTGATAAATAATGAGGTTTGTGCTACTCAAGAATGATACATAGCACGATAGTTTCTTTCTGTGTCTTTTAATAGCCAAGGAATGCTTTCATATTAATGAATTTGGTAGCACTGTTTCTACTTTCTTGATGGAAACTAAATTAATTATTGTCGTATTTAATCCATATTTAATTATTTAGTCCAATTCATATTTAATTATTTTCGACTAATTATACTACTTTCTCACTGCTTTTTTGAATTAATTATCCTAATTTATTTAGCTAATGAAAAATTTTTTTAAGATACTATAATTAGCCCTAAATAATGATTTTTTCCAACCAGGTTTCTTCGGAAATGGCTTAAACATCACAAATATACTGTTTGGTGGGTAGGTCAGTTCTGTTGGATTAATGAAACTCTGACAGTGTCTGGAGCCATCAAAAATGCAGCAGTTTCTTCTACCATGAAGAAAAAGAAAAACCAACCCGGGAGGATGAGCTGATAAAAATCGGCAATTTAGAAACCAGTAATATTTTTACTTGATCGGAAAATATGATTTATACAGTCTTCCTTTCGATCACTTCAGTGACTTTTAAAGATTTGTATATGATCAAATGTAACACAACTGCATTCACTACATTATAAATGATCAAATTTTTGTTCTTAACTCCGTTTCATTTAAATAAAGCACCGCTACAAAACAATTCATAATTTGAAAAGATAGCAGGAGTAGCATTTATTTTAGGAAGATGTCGAAAATTTTAGTCGTCACTGTTTTAGTATATCCATAAAAAATGTGTAGAAACTTTTCGGTGAAAGTTGCATTGTATGAAGGACATTTACTTTTCATCTATTATAATCCATCCATTATTCTTACTATGCTTCTAATTTATTAGCAATACCGAAAAATTGAATAGAACAGACCGCTCAGAATGAGTTTCCCTTAAAATAGTCGATTTTAAACACTGACATCTGAAAATTAGATAGCATTTTAAACACTTTAATTTTTTCCTCAAGATTTCATTCCTTCAGTTCATTTATGGGTTTAAAAAAGAAGTGGTTTTAAAATGACACAAAAGTTCTTGTTATATTTTAAAAATTGTTACTTTTAAAAGACAGATATCAAGTAAATATTAAAGACAAGAGAAACATTTCAAATGCATGGAAGCAGAAAAAAGTGAAAACTACCAAAATATGCAGGAAGTACACATAATTCATACTTTTACTGAAAAAGGCTATCACCTTTTAGATTTTGCAGTATTTTCCTCGTCTTCTCAGAAAATAGTGAAAAGTATTTGTTAAGAGTGGAGAACTCTCAAGAAATACTGAATAAAGCTAATTGTTTTGTCAATCAAGGATTTTTTTTTTTTTTGAATTGAGTAGTTTTAAATACCCGAACATTAATTTTTCATTATCTCAAGAGAACGGTCTTAAGAAAACAGTGCTGAAAAGAAGATTTGTAAAGGTGATAATATTGAGGTACCCATTAATGTTCTGCATAGTTTCCTCTGAATCTCTGTGGTTGATTATCTGATTATTTCTGATTACAAATAAATATTAAACTGATTAACAATGATATCATTTTCATCTTATTGAAAGAACAGTGATGAAAGGACTGGAGTGAGCAATAGCAGCAGTAAGAGAAGTGTTCGAAAATGTTCTTCAACTTTATTTCAAAAAACGAGTTGAGCAAGAAAAGCAGGGAAGAAAAAGAAAAGAGATAGGGAGGATAAGAAAAAAGGTGGATTCAACGAAGGTGTTTAGGGCAAACAGACTTATTTTTAGAGCGGAGGGTTTGTTGAACTGCAGAAGTTGCCTCACTGCTTGACAGCAAGAGACACAAGCGCTGCTGGAAGAGAGATGTGTTGATTTCCTAAAATTTCAATCTCTCTAGTTCTGAAGTTGAAACCTTTGCTATCTTTTTTTTATTGTACCAGCTCGCTTCAGCTCTTCACATCCAGACGTTGTTGTTTTAATTGTAGCGCGCATTACCTTTTCGTTTGCTTTAAGCACTGGCTACTGTGACATCGAGCTGCATCACAACACTCATTATGCAAGCCTTCTTTTAATACGATTTTGTGTTTTAGGATTATACTGCAAACGAAAATTATAGCACGAAAAATTACTGCACGAAACCCGGAAATTTGCTATTTCGACCAAAACAGAAGCTTGAATGTTTCTTTTTCAAGCGCTATCCGTGAACCTTTGAATCACACAGCGGATCAGAAGAGAATAAGCAAAGAAGCAGGACAAGAAGGATGCCTGGCGCACCACGTTTTACGCAAAAACCTTCCATACAGCAAACTCCGCAAGGAGACCTATTAATGGAATGTTACCTGGAAGCTGATCCACCACCTGATATTGTATGGCACCATGCTGGTATCCCAATTGCTGCAGGGCCACGCGTTGAGCTAACTCTCACTAACTTGCAGACCAATCTCTACAAAGCGATTTTAGTCATCAAGGTAATCAATCAATCTATCTGTGATTGTTTTGTAAAATTAATTGGACTATAGCTCCTTTTAATATCCTAGCTTGTTAGGTACATATTTTTATTAGATTCTAAATGCAAACATTAAGTCGATCTGCAAGATACAACATATATCTCTTTGTAACTGTATAGAACTGGAGATCCTACGCTACTTATGGAATGGCAAAGTTCAAAAATTTATAACTACTGGTAAAAAAAAAATTGCAATCCACTACTACTGGCTATAAGTATCGTGCTGAATGTAACCGATATAGATGTGAAAACAATCGTATTTACTAATTATCTGTTCAGTCAGTAATTAAACTATTTAGCTATGAATGAAGATAGGTGTAGTTTGCATTTGTTCCATTTAGACCACTTCTAAAAATTAATTTTATATGGCATAAGATCTCATTCAGTCTTTTTCAACCATGAAATTAAGTCAAATTTTAAATTCTTCCTTGCGAAAAACTCAATAAAAATTTAGTCTAACTGCTGCTTGCATAAATCAGGGATTGAATATTTTTGTTCTATCACTGATGAAGGCGATAAAATGCTTAATCATATAAGTAAAGACTTTTGACCCATCATATTTGTTTCTATACTTTATTTTATTTAGCCACTTTATTCTTTACATATCTCGCCATATATTTATTAACTTGACACAATAAGTAGCATTCGGCTTCAAAAATTCTTAATACACTTCTCGTTCGAGAGATTAAATTCTAACTTCGTAGGGCATCAGTGGCATTCTGTGCTAGTTTTTCAAAAGAAATAAGGCCTTTAGTGGAAAGTTACATGCTTAAGAAACTAAACAGTTCGGATGAATTTAATTTTCAAAAGCTTTCTCTCGAAAAAAGCAAACGAAATTCTCTGGTAAATGTTTTGTTCTATATTTAGTATTGGTGCTCAACGATTTCCGAATATCTTCATTTGCATTTATATAAGTGATTAAATCCTCGCAAGCATTGGATTTTAATGGTACCCCTCAGTAGCTGAACATTTTGTTTACCTGAAAGTCATTAGTGGTAAATTATTTCTTTTAATTTTGAAGCAAACTACTCGTGAATAAACAAGTTTTTTAAACTACAAAAAAGGAACTGATGATAAAGAATAAAATTCTCAGATTTAAATCCAAAGATTTTTGAAACCTTCACTGTTGGTACAATGAAAACCAAAACAGCTTTTCAAAAAAAAATCAGATCCCAAAAAAATCATGAATTAAAACTGAAGAAAAATATTAGGTCATCAAGCCTAAAAAGAAAGTTATTTGTTACCTCATGTAGTAAAAACAGGGACAAAAAAAAAATTTTGAGAATTTGTGTTCATTTAACGTGAACCAGCAACTTTTAGCACAATCATGGAGATAATAGCACTTATGAAAATATAATTTAAACATTACAGTATTAAATTTACAATCACCTGCGTATAAAATTAATTTATTATAATTATCATTTATCATCTATGTTTTGTAGAAGAGGTAAAATTCATTCCTCCATTATTTGTCATGATATAGCAATTTAGCAGCGTAAATAAGTGAAAATTTTTAACTTTTTTTTAAACATTGCAACAGATTTTTGAGTGTCGAAGTATTGCTCTAACAATGGTATAACTTAATATTCTATTATCTTAATATTAGATTTTTCTAGGCAAATATAATAGAAGACTCACATGAAATTGCAGTGTTCCTTGATACGCTATTACCTTTATGATCAGCTTCTATTATATCATCATTATTCTCGTTACCACTGTTAAACCAGTTTTCATCAGGTTCATCATCACCATTACACATGAAGCTTATCCTTAGGTCAATCATCCTTAATCCTGCAATCCTGGCTTTTGTTTTGAGGGTTGGTAAACAATAATGAAAATTTCCAATCTTATTCCAAAATTCTGAAACCACACAGCTAACAGTATTATTCATTGCGACCAAAGATGAAAAACAGCTGTTAAGCTGAGTCTAAAACTAATATATAGGCTAATGAATACTCATTAATTTTTTCATAGCTTCAAGATACTATTTTCAGATTTTATAGTGACTAATTGAAAAGGTCACAATTGTTATTAGATACTTAGTTTCAGTATTAGTTTCTTGCTGTCACTTAAGAAATTCTTTTTTTCTTAGTAAAAGAAGCTTCATTAATTTTAGTCACTGGCATCAAGAAATCCTAATTTAGGATGAAAATTAGACATGCTAATTATCTCTAATCCATTCCAGAATAATAGAACATATTGCTAAATTTCAAACTCACACTTCACCAGCATTACAACTTCAATGTCAGAGAAATATGCTTCAGCCTGATACCTAATTGAATTTGAATTTTGTTGTGCAAGTTTTGTATCATAGAATATTCGTTATCTTGCATGATTTTCTTCCATCAATTTT
The DNA here is from genome assembly GCA_003012265.1 of Setaria equina. Lineage (NCBI taxonomy): Eukaryota > Metazoa > Nematoda > Chromadorea > Rhabditida > Setariidae > Setaria > Setaria equina. Next base: position 62,384 of record PQVD01002686.1, read on the forward strand.
CTGTTCCATCTATTACTATTATCTTTATTATGGAATTTGAATACTCGGTAATTTTATTGTCTGAATGGATTAAAAATAAAAAAGTTTCATCTGCAATGAATTAAGATAAAAAAAATTTTTATATATAATCCGATGATTAAAATGACTTTGCTTACGGTTTTTAAAATTTATGTTGATTTTTCATTCCAAGATTCAGTTTTAAGAATTTGTTGCTCAAATAACAAAAGAGATTAACTGGATGGGCACAGATCTTTTTTTTCTGACATAATTTTCTTTCCCATTTTCATCAAAATAACTGTAATTTATTGATTACCGATGAACTGTTAATTTAAAATGTATTTGAGGAGCCTAACGTTGGCGATGGCGGAGCGTACAAATGTACAGCAAGCAATCAGTTTGGTGAATCGAATGCAAATATCAATCTTAACTTCGCAGGTTACATCGTTTATATAGATTCAGTTGAACTGCCAAATATTTAATATTAGTTGAAAGGAGGGAAAACTGCGAATTGACATTTTCGTGATGAGGACTTCCGAAAGAAGCACATGATAGGAAGAGCGAATTGTTTAAACATATCAGTCACCATTAATGAAACATTGAATAGTAATGCCAAATAATCTCTACAGTGACATTGTTAATAACTGCAAATGTAAAATAAAAAGCATATAATGAACTCTCTGAAATTTGAGAAAATTGTGTTTTTTTACAAATATAAGTTATCTCCAAGCAGCTTTTCAAATGACAGTTAACCAACCTTAAAAATTTATCCTAATGCTTTTTATCCTAATGATGGCAATTCGTTTTCAAGGGTTTTCCAATATTAGCTGACTATATTTTATTAATATACTTCAAACGAGAGTATCGACCTCTGGTTTAATCTTTTTAATAATAAACTATAGGAAATCTTATTAATGAAAAATTGGGCTTACGGAAAGATTGGAACATCACATTTATTTTACATTCCAAAAGTTGCAGTGTGAACAGATAGATGATTAATAAATTAAAACGCCTTGAAACATATTGAAAATTTTTTTAAATTCTTTCCGCTTATTGGTAACTTTTGCTTGTAAGGTTTTTTCTGTAAAACTTATTTTTAGGTATTGCATAGACATCATCTTGGTTCAAAAATTTATGTAAATTTCATTTTATGTCATAATCACTACTTTAATATTTTTTAGAAGTGATTTTGAAATTCGTCTGATCTGTTAGGTTATATATATACAGTAAATTAACCACGAAAATAGCAAAGCTGTTTGAATTAATGCAAAAAGCTTCATTTGTTTCCTAAGCATTTGTTAATATTTTTGCCAACAAGGAATTGCAGGTGCTGGTGATGAGCAAAAAGGTGCAGCCAAGGGCCCAACATTTGTGAGTAAACCGCGAATTATTCCAAAAGATGGTGGAGCACTAATTGTAATGGAATGTCGGGTAAAAAGTATTTCAAAACCGCATGGCACTTGGTATAAAAATGGAGCACCAATTCATGAAAGTGCTCTTTATTCCATATTTTTCTCAGATCTCGGAGACTCCTCATATCTCTTACAGCTAGAATTACATGTAAGTTACTTCGCTCTTATATACAAATATTTATAGAAAGAGATACATACAAATGTTTAGTGTATTTAAAAACTTGCATTTATGGAACATTCCTCTGAGCTTCACTGGAACCGCGCTGTTTAGACCGAGTTTTTTGTTGTTTCAGAACCCTGTAGCAGAAGATGCTGGACAATACAGGTGCAATATCAGGAATGATCTAGGTGAAACAAATGCAAATTTGACACTAAACTTCGAGCAAGAACCCGCGGAGCAACATGAAAAGAGTGAAAAAAATCGTGAGAAAGATTCTGTTTCTCCTCGCCCAGCATCTCGACAAGATTCAAGACCAGGTACAGCTGGATAATCGCATCGAATTCAAAAAATATTCTATTAACTTAGATGTTTTTTTAAACCATCAAAAATTGGAAAAAGATTTAAGACAAAGGTTCAAATTTAGGTTCACCGAAGAAACAAATGAAATCTCGCGAAGGGACGCCAAAGAAATCATTGAAATCCCGCGAAAGTACACCCAAAAAATCATTACGATCAAGAACTGCTACACCAACGCAGGAAATAGAAACAAACGTTTCTACAACAGCAACCGAAATTTCAGAAATCAAAACAGAACAAATGGAAACTGATAGCAGTAAGTTTTGTTTCATGTAGTTACCCGAATTTTGGATTAGAAAAACAAAAAAAAAAGAAAAAAAAATTGTCAGATCATATTTATCAGTAGAATGCATTGGGAACTTGAGTATATTGAAGCGATTGCTACTGGCATAAGATGGCATAGAATTTCGTCTAATTTAGTAATTTCCTGGATTTCTAGTGAAAATTGATAAGATTAATGAAGGCTTTCATATTTTTTATATCTTTAAAAATTTCAAGCATAATGTTATTTTGGAAAATTAATTTTTATACAATCATAAACTTTCCCTTCTATATGAATTAATTTTAGTTAATGCAAAACGTAAGAAGAGCGTGACAACACTTCCACCAACAGAAAAGAAATCAAGACAAAAATCACCACGGCCCAAATCTAAATCACGAATACTTGAAGATGCTCAGGTAACCAATGAGACGGCTGGCAAAACGAAAACAGATACGGTTCCTACAACTGCGGCCGAAATCAGCAAACCGGACGAAATGCGCAGCAAGAAAAGTGAAGCGAGCGTGAGAGCGAAAGAAATTAAAAAAAAATCGAAAGATAGTTTAACTAGCCTTGATCAAGAGGAAGAAGACTGGAAAAGTGGAATATCAGAATCTACCAAAGCTTCGGAGGCAGGAGAAAAGAAAAGAAGTCAAGTAAAGAAACGTTCATTGGAGGTCACAGAAACGAATCTTGATTCAGAATCCAGTAAAGCCATCTCAGAAGCGGATGGGTCAGTACTTTCTGCCAATTTGGACCAACAGCAAAATAAATATGACGATGGAAAATATTCTGCAAAATCGAGAGATCAAGCACCCATAGTTATAAAAGCAGCGAAATCTAAGGTTAGCTTTCTTGAAAGCCTTTTGATTAAACATAACTAGTTCTTGGGAACTGAGGAGAATTTCGAACATAATAAGAGAAAATATTATCCATGTAAAGCTCTTATAAAATCTACTCCATTCGACGTAGTGGAAACTCCTTGTATACATCAAACCTTAATAGTACGAACGTGTATGCGTTAGAGAATTTTAAATTCCAAGCTCTTAATATTTTTGCAGAATGCTCGTGAAGGTGATACAGTTATACTTGAGTGTGAGTTTCAGTGCGACTCGACAACTAAAGTCAATTGGTCTAGGTATATCATTTTATTAACAAAGTTTTTGTATTTTCTCAGTTGAAGGTATCTGACTCAAAATAATGTTTTGAGGTCAATAAAAAGAATTAGGAGACACTAAGTTTAAATTTCTTTAATTAAAAAATAAAGTATGAAGGTCACTAGTACTCTCATTACCACCGATCATTTTTGTTTTGCATTCAAGATAATATAAGGCTGTAGATCTGCTTCCCAAAGGGAACTAACGATGTTATCCGTTTTTCTTTCTTTTGGATATTAATGCCTAAGCTTAATTAATTTGCTAAACAAATTTATAGAGACTACATGAGCATCTGAAATTTTCATCTGATTTTCATTTTCAATACCATTTTTATTTGGAAATAAAGAGGATCCTCTAGGAGTATCCAGTTTAACCTCATAATATGATGAAGTGTATGACAAAATGACTAAGTAAAATGCGCACCAGTAAATTGTAGAGACGGAAAATATATTACGAATACACCAGATTTTAATTCATCCTTTGATGGAAGAATTGCATCTCTCCGAATATCTCATATGACTGAGGATAAAAGTGGTTTGTTCAAATGTACGGCGAAAAATAGTTACGGCGAATCACATAGTTCGGCAGTAGTCAAGTTCGAACATTCCGGTACGTTCTATAGGATTTTATGGGACTCACGAAATTAGGATTATATTTCTCACGACACTTGATTCAAATTTACAGATTTTAAACTACTTCCAATTTATTTACTAATTGCCCAGTTCTTTCATTACTTCCCATTTCTGAGAAAAAAAAAGTAACTGATTTGAAGAGGAAGCAGATTATAAAAAACAACGCATCGAAGCTAAAAATTCTGAAGAAGAACAGACGCAATCAAGGAAAAATGAGAAACAGGAGCAAAAATCAAAATCATCGAAGCCCCATGACTTGAAATCAGAGCCTGAAGAAGCAAAAGTAAAGTGTTTGAACTCCTTAATGCACTGTTTTGAAGATTTTATTCAAAATCTCAGGAAAAAGTTGTTGTGAAATGTTTTTAGACACGGAATTGTTAAAAATATTCTACATATGTTCAAATTCTTTAGATTTGTTTTTAGTTTTAATTTTAAGGGTATTTTTTTGATGTTCTGAAGATTTTTTTCACAAAAGTTTATTATATATGAAAAGTTTTAAACAATTGCATTTTCCTTCACTGTTGGGTCTTTCCTTGTATGTAGACATAGATAACTAATTGCCGGTAAATAGAGAACATGGATTTTTGTTTTCAAACTATAACCACTATTCCTTTAATGATGCTGAAAATCCGCAATAGCCTAGAAAAAAAGAAACTGATGTTTATTCGTGGTTCTAAATCGTGGATTTTTGTAAAGTGGTATATTTTGCAAAAAATGGGTTGTATTTTTTTTGGGATGCAAAGTTTGAATTTGAAAGCATAAAACTTATACTGGATAATTTTGACGTTGCTACAGTTTAGATTACAAAAAAAAAATTTAGATTGGTGAATCTTCGGAATCTAGATTGGGGATTAAACCAGGGCGACAAAAAGAATATACGCCGATGCAACAAGACGGTGGTGCTTCAGAAGAAGAAATGTCGGAATCTATTTCAGAATTGCCTTCGGTTTCCGAAATTTCTCATAAGAGGCCTTCGGCAATAGTAAGCAAAAATCACCTTATTTTTCCTCGACGATTTCAAACTTCCTGTTCCTGGAATCCAAACGTTCACGAATTACTGGGACATCACTCTAGACTACGATATCTCCGTAGAAGATGTTACAGTTGTTTTTCAAAAATTTCTGAATGCACTGCGTTAAAGCGCTTACCCCACTTATACAGTATAAAAATACAGTTTGACGTTCTGCGCTTCCGTCTTTTTAATTTATATTTCCTATACATTGTAATCACCTAAATTTTTTCAGTTCGAACAAAGTGGTTTAAGAAAGTCAGGAAGCGGTTCCAAACTCAGCCGAGTATGTTTTTCCAGGATTTCCGACAATTCAAAATTTTGTGAAATATTAAAAAACAGTTACATTTGCTAGAGCTAAATTAAACTGAAATAAGATAGAGAGAAGTATTCAAAGAGGAAAATCCAATCCTGTAATTCGTTTCCATTAGGAAGTATAACAGTGAGAAAATCTCAAATAAAGACAGCCTGATACCTCCCGGGAAAAGACACCTTAAATGCTCATTAAATACAGGGGAAAACAAGAGGTATAAAAAGATTGAAAGAATTACTTGCAACTTTTTCAATGTAACTAAAATTTATTATATGTCATCAGTGATAAGTTACCAGTGTGAAAGTTGGAGGGAAAGCATTCACTGCATAAATAAGTTACATGAGGTCAGATTAAATTTTTTGAATTCAAAATTGCAGTTGCATGATTTTAATATCGTTCACTAGCGATTTTTAGAGGCGAAGTAGTGTCGACATGCGTCGCGAAAATTTGGCTGCTGAAATTCTGGATAAACCCTCAACACCATTAAGAAGTACCGGTGAAGAAGGGCCACCAAGGATTCTTGAAATTCCAGAAAACGTCACTGTTGCTAAAAGTATGACTTGCCGATCGCAGCAAGATATTAGAGTTCTCATGCCATTTTATAGGGCACAGAAAATCTGCACATTTTTGGTTTTTGGACGTTTTAAACTTCTAACAAATCCTGGAACCTATTTTGTCCGTTAACAGTGGCGGAAAAAATAACCACCGAAATTTATATTATAGATGACACAGCTGTTTTGAAATGCAAAATAGAAGGAAATCCGGCACCGACGTTCAAATGGAGCAAGGGACTTCGTGAGGTGAAAATTTTTAAACAGTTTCCCTAATTACAAGATATGAAAAATGCGTTTTGTATGATAATAATTATTAAATTTAGATTCCTTCTGGTGGTCGATGCAGTATCGTTACGGATCAGCAAGACAATTCCGTGAATCTCGTTATGCAAAAATGTCGATCGAACGATGATGGTCCGTATACATTGACCATTGAAAACAAATACGGCAAGGATTCTGCGGCTGTCAAATTGTTGGTGGTTTCAGAAGCTGGACTTGACTTCAGATCAATGCTGAAACACAGGTTTAAATTTCTTACATACAGAAGAGCCACCAAGAATTTTTGAGATCCCAGAAAACTTCATTGTGCTAAAAGTATGACTTGCTGTTCACTGCAAGATATTAGAGTTTTCGTGCCGTTTTATAAAACACAGAAAGTAAGTTTGCACATTTTTGGTTTCTGATAAGGAAGGACCTTCTTACAAATATCGTGCAGAAAAAGGAAAGTGATGCACTGGAAATAATAACAAACTTTAAATTTGGCCTAACGTCTGAAGTAGGCTCTCCTGTTATCATAAGAAACCTACTACTGAAAATCCCGCTTTGGGGTGAATGAATTTGTAATTTTGAGAGAGCACGAAGAAGGTGGAGATGAGGAAGATGAGAAAAGCACTTCCTCGAAGACAAGAGAAAGATCGATGACAGACGCTGAACGACGTCAGTCCCTGTTTCCGGGCAAAAAAGTTGAGAAATGGGAAAAACCGCTGGAAAATAAGACTGTTCAGCAACAAGTAGATAAAATTTGCGAACTGAAATGTACTTATTCACGATCGAATGCTAAAATCCGATGGTACAAAAACAAGAAAGAAATTTTCAGCGTACGTTTTTATAATATGTCAAGTATCGGGCGTATACTGAACCATTCGAAGCATGATATGACAGTGATTCTCAAATTCTTGTTTAAATTCGTGATATTTTAGGGTGGTTTGAAGTACAAAATTGTGACTGAAAAAGCGGTCTGTACACTGATTATCAACAATCCTGAAGTTGATGACAGCGGGAAGTACACCTGTGAAGCAAATGGCTTACCAACAACTGCTGTTCTCACTGTTGATGGTATATAATTTTTAACTTTTACTGAAAATCCCGTCGTCTTATCTACAGGAAAAAGAGTATTTTGAGATTATGTTGAATTTTTTTTTTGTTGTTATTTCAACAACTTTTACAGAACCACCAATGAAATACAGCTTCATTGCGCCTTTGCCGAATACACAAGAAATATACAGAACAAAGCAGGGTATTCTTACTTGCAAAGTAAACAATAAGCGTGCACCATTAGTTTGGCATCATAATGGAAAACCGATTTCGTTAGTTTTTCTTGAATTCGATTAAATATCAAAATTTTAAGAAAATTGATTTTTGTGGAAAAAACGAGAAAATGATTATGTCAGAGATTCGGATAAGAGGTTTTTGATCGAGAGCGATGCCGTTGGTCGTTTTACGTTAACCATTAAAGAAGTCATTGATGAAGATGCTGGCGAATGGATGGCCAAAATTAACAATGAAATCTATAGTAAAGTAGAAGTCTATGTCGAAGGTTAGCATCTTTCTGGGTTTCTGGGTTACATAATTTTTTTCTAAACGTAAGACTTAAAAAAAACCTAAATATGTTGTGGTTGGCACCATTGTCGTTTTAATAAAGTTCGTCAAATTGCAAACGAGACTAGCATGTTGGAGCCAGATTTTCTGATTCACAAGAAGTAAGAATTAAAATATTATAGGCATTTCAGAGTTTTCAAAGTATCATTTTAATGCAACCCAACTAGTAGACCTAACTCTTTTGCTATTGTTGTAGGAAAGCAGAAAATAGCAGATTAAATGTTAAACAAAACAGAAGTAAGAGCAAACTATCTTGATTTTGGTAATATTTATATTTGAGAATGATACGTGGCAATTTTAATATTTAAAAAATTTCGATGCACAGGACGAGAGCATAAAAAATAAACTGAATGTGTTACTGTGTACTTGTAGTAAGATACAACAATGAAAAAATACAAAAGACTCAGTAGTAAAGGAGATAAGAGTTGCAAACATAGTAAACAAAGTTTGAAACCATAATTGATCAACGACAGTAAGCCATTATCAGTAACACATTTCGATACATTCACTTGCATTCTTTCACTTTTTTTTATCGTTAACAAGATCATTTACTCAAATATATAATACATGATCCGCTTGTTACATTATAATACAATTGTTATATGCTCTCTTTGCTAGGTAATACTATTTACTATTCACTGGCCTGCTTTTCAGTTTAACCCATCTAAATTTTGTTTCATGCACTATGTTATTCAGTTTTATGAGTAAATCGAATTGAAGAGCTTATTTAGGTTGTCTTTGTTATTTTAATTAATTTTAATTAACATAAATTTTGGAGCAGAAGAAATCAGAGAAAGGATCTCTCTGTCAAAAGTTACGCTACAGCAAGATTTTCTGAAGCCAAATAATAAAGTTATAACCAACGAAAAATACAACTGTGGAGCTTTGTAGTATAAACCTCTTACTTTGTCTTGCAGTGATGCTTTTAAGTGATATATTTAGTTTTTTTTTTTTACTTTTTTCATATAAGATCTTGCTAACACGTTGATATTTCGCACGTAAAGAAACGAATAAGATTACAACTGATCTTGAGATGCTTTACTAACATTTGAAATTGTGATTCAGATCGTTTGCGTAGGATTCTGTAAGCACGAAAACAGATTGGAAAACGATTTCCTTTTTTCCTTACGCTTTGAAGTTGGTTCGCAACAAATGTAGAAGATACCCTTATTATTATACGATTGTTATGTCAGGAATAAAGTGACTACTGTTCACTGTTCTTTTTTTTTTTTTTTTTGAAGTGGATAGAATTAAATAATATCTGTTTTAACAAACTACCATGATGTGCGAAGCTTTTAGAAGTACTGAAAAGATACAATTTTCCTTTGGTATTTGTGGTTGACAATACTTTTGTTGTTGATTTCACTAAAAATTGTCTCTGCAAGAAAATTTCGATTTCGCCAAATCAGAATTTTCATACAGATTTTATGAGGATACTGAAACAAAGATCTTGAAAAGTGTAATAAACTTATCCTAAAATAATGTACGATTACCTGAAGCTTGCTGAATTTTGAAGCAAATGATGAATCCAGTTTTTGCATTTCTAGTCAAAAAAGCTAGTCATGTAAATAAAATAACTAAAGCAATCTATTGCTGATTAGTTTTGAAAGCCACTAATACACTTCTCTCTGACAGTGATGTCCAAAATGTCCTTCAGTGAAAGCCCGAAATACTGATATTCATCCTTATCTTAGTTTATTGTCAGTGTATTTTACAAGCATCTTATTTTCAAACTGTAGAAAAAAATGATAACCAGTGCTCAAATTGACTGGAACATCCATTCATTTCAGAGCCACGACACACTTTTGTTATTCCTCTGAAGTCACAAAAAGTAACAGAAAACGAAAGTGCCACGCTAGTTTGTGATGTAAACGATAAGGATGCGGATGTTGAATGGTGGCATGACGGAGTTCAAATCAAATTAGACGGCCAAAAATTCATCGCTGAAGCTGATAATCGAAAGCGTCGACTGATCATTAACAGTGCTAAACTGGAAGATCACGGGGAGTATAAGTGTACAACAAAGGATGATCAGACATTGGCACAACTCATTGTCGATGGTTTTTTTCTTTTTTTTTTTTTTTTTCTAAATCGACAGATCATGCTGTTTTTCTGGTCGTTTGGCCCGATTCATAAATCATCATCTGTATTTTTGAATTTTCGTAACTTGCCTATAACAACTTTAATATTCTGTAGATTTACTTTTTCTTCTGTATATGGATACGTAATTGCAGCACTCAATAAATTTATTGTTCCGCTAGCCGATATAGAAGTTGTTGAAAAAGAAGATGTCGATTTGCGCTGCGAAACAAAAGTAATTTCCTTTCGGAATCTGCAATAAATTTTAAATCCAGATGTTAAAATTTTTGGAATAAAGCTTTAATTTAGAAACCACATACTGATAACTTTCAGGACACCAAAACTCCTGGAATATGGTCAAGAAATGGAAAAATTATAACATCAATGCCCGGCGGAAAATTTGAAACCATTTCTAGACAAGGTGTACATACTCTTAAAATTTCAAAAATCGAACTTTCCGAAGGTGACGTCTACGAAATTAGTGTTGGTGGCCTGGAAGGCTCATGTGTCGTTACTGTCTTGGAGGCTGAAAAAAAACCGTTGATAAACTGGAAGCCCAAAAAAGTACGCTTTAGCTAGACTTTAATTTGCACATCAACAAGTTGTTTGCAATATTAAATTATTTTTTATCTGATCTATTCCAAAATTATTGCTTAATTTTGTTCAGATAGAAATGGAGGATGGCAAAGCTGAAACCATCAAAATTCCATTCGCCGTGAAGGGTAATCGAAGAAGTGATCCGAAGCCAGTATTGTATCGAAACGGTGAACCCGTAGATTTGGAGAAAATGAAGGACTTCATAGAAGTAGTAGTAAATGATGATGTTGTCAAAATCAAATTCAAAGTTCGTTTCAGTTCTGATTTTAAATTTCATAAAATATGAGTGTTCAATATAGCAAGCATTGAATGTAGAATTACTTAGTTAAATCCCTTCAATATACAATATAAGGAATTTAAATCAGCTTCAACTTCTAGATTACTGAATGAATCTTTTTTTCTGAATCCTTGCTGGCCTTATGGCAATTCACTTGATTTCAAAATCTTTGTAACATCTTCAAACCGATATTTTAACTCTGCACTATTGCAGTAAGAACCAATTAGTCAATGAAGATTCTACGCATCTTAAGAACGACTACTTGGGGTGGAAATTTTAATTACACTTCATCCTGGGAATTTTAAATAATGAAGACATAAGTAGTAGAAAATTCGTTTCAGTACATTTGGTTGAAAGATTTTTCCAGTTCTTGCAGAACTTAAATAAAGGAAGAAAAAACACTGCTTAAAGCTTTTTGAAAAGAATATTTTTTTTTTTAGAAGTCACTCCAGAAGCGATTTTTATAGCAAAATTTGGATTATTATTGTTTATTATTTATTTCAATTATTTAACGCACTGCAGTTGAATGTTAAAGTTCCTGACACACTATAATAATTTGCTTACATTCATCGGTCATGATTTCTTGAGTGGTCAAACCTTTTCGGTACTGTTCGTTTAGGAAAACTTAAATGAAGAGTATGTTTAAACGAAGAAAAAACTACATTTCGAAATCAGTGATCTAAAGGTAAATCTTAAACAACCTCTATGAGTTTTAGAATCCGAAAAAAGAAGATACTGGAAAATGGGCACTAGAACTTACCAATTCTGGCGGTACAGCACTTGCACCATTCGAAGTAATGGTAAAAGATAAACCTAAAGCACCAAAAGGACCGCTTGAAACCAAAAATGTTACTGCCAAAGGATGTGATCTCAAGTGGAATCCACCGGATGCAGATGGTAGTACTCCTGTACACGGATACGTTGTTGAGATGCAAGAAAACAATGGGAAATGGACAAAAATTGCCGAAACAAAGCAGACCGAGTTCAAGGTTGTATATTGACCTTTGTGAAATTTTCTCTGAAAGTGATCAGAATAGATGTAATTGGAGTTAAATTTTCAACGTTTTAAGGTGAAAAGTTTGAAAGAAGATAGAGAATACAAATTCCGAGTGAAAGCAGTGAATGACATCGGTCAATCTGAACCACTCACCAGTGAAACAATTGTTGCAAAGGATCCCTATAGTAATCATTGCCTTTCTTTCAAATTTCATTATTGCTAAATGTGGTTATTTGTACCATTTCCTATCCTTTTAGTATCATATATTTATCAATATTCATATTCCAATTACTTAAGCCGTTCCCGAAAAGCCCAGGAACATGACAGCAACGGATATCAACAAGGATTCATTGACTCTCCAGTGGGAAGCTCCTGAAAACAATGGCGGTTCTCCAATCGAAAAATATGTCGTAGAAAGACGCAGCAAATCCAGGAAAGAATGGGCTGAAGTAGGGACTGTGCAGTCATCAGAAGAAAAAAGTGTGTTCAAGCTCGTTGACGATACGGTTGTTGAAGGCGATGAATACCATTATCGAGTTCGTGCGATAAATAAAGCTGGCCCTGGAGATCCATGTGATCATGGAGAAGCAATTAAAATCGTCGCTAAGTCAGGTAATCTCTGAGGGAATTACTTAAGTCTACTATTAGTTTTAAAAGATACGAATAAACAGCGAGTGATGATCTTATTTCCAAATTGAACCTTAATTTCCAGAACCACCAGCATTTCCAAATGGTGGTATTCATGACCTGATACTAAAAGTTGGTGAAACTATCAAGTATGATCTGATAATCGCTGGCGAACCTGTTCCTGAAGCATCCTGGAAAGTAAACGATAAAGAAATCAAACCTGGGGGCCGTTGCAAAATGATCAACGAACGTGGAAAACATCTTTTGAAGGTCCATGCATTAAATCGTGCAGATATTATCAGTTAAATAATTTGTAACCAAAGTTTTAATAAAATTTTAATTTTTAGATCGAAAAAGCCGAAAGAACTGATTCTGGAAAATACACCCTGACTCTTAAAAACGACAGTGGCAAATGCGATTCAACAGCAATAGTAACCGTTGTTGGTCCTCCAGATCAACCTAAAGGACCTCTAGTCATCTCAGATATTTACAGTGATGGTGCTACGTTGGCATGGGAACCTCCAGCTGATGATGGTGGTGAGCCCATAGAAGGCAAGTTTCTAAACTTTTTCTTGCAGTTTTGTACTAAGAGGCTATGATCCAGGAGTAAACCCAGTAAAATCTAGAAATTTGTAGTCAGAATACTGCTTTGCAGAATATATTGTGGAAGCACAGGATATGGAAGAGAAAGGAAAATTTGTACTGCTTGGTTCTGTGCCTGCCTCTGAAACAAAGATGATTGTCCGTGGCTTGAAGAACAAAGGAAATTACAAGTTCAGGTCTGTACATAGAAATAAGAATAACTCATTTATGCTGACTGATAACTATAAGAAATTCGGTTGTAACTAGTCTCCATAAAGATTACAAATTATTTTAACTGAAAGCATGAAATCCTTTTTGGTTGTTTCTATTGTTGTATACCATTACTCAATCCAGAAATATGTTTTTCAATTGCAGAGTGAAAGCAAAAAACAAAGAGGGCCAATCGGATCCGTTGACTGCAGACCAATACGTGCAAATAAAAGACCCATGGGACGAACCTGGTAAACCAAGTTGTCCTGAAATTACAGATTACGATGCTGATAGAATTGATATCGTTTGGGAACCACCATCGGAAGATGGCGGTGCACCGATAGAGGAATATATTATTGAGTTGAAAGACCCAGTAACCCATAAATGGAATGAAACTGCCCGATCACCAAGTATTTTTTCATTACTTATGCTATTGTTCTTATGTTCATTAATGTAAAATTTTCCAAAACAAATATTTACTGTTCCAACTCTTATTACAGTTTTCCTTTTCAGCGACGAGCGCGACAATTACGGGCCTAAAAGAAGGTAATGAGTACCAGTTCCGAGTAAAAGCGGTTAATAAAGCTGGGCCTGGACAGCCGAGCAAACCTTCCGAGAAACAGGTTGCTAAACCTAAATTCGGTAAATTTTGCAAATTGACTTGGTAATTAGTTTCAAAAAATTTTCCCTGGTTTTAATTTACGATTACAAGAAAGGGAAAAATTTTAATACGAGTAATTTATAGTACCAGCATGGCTGAAAATGGACAATTTGAAAAGTCTGACGGTAAAAGCCGGTCAGTCAGTTAAATGGGACATAGAAATTGGAGGTAAACCGGCTCCTGAAGTTAACTGGCTTAAAAACGATCAAGTATTGGTATCAAACGAATCGCTGCAGGTCATTTTTTCATTATTTGATATTTTCCTTCTAAATCGAACTTTGAAATTTTCGGTTCACCCGAAAAGTTCTTAATGATATTTTAGATTGAAACAAAAAAACATGGGCATACAGTACTTCACATACTTTCGGCGAAACGCTCTGACAGTAATAAATATACTCTGAGAGTGAAAAATTCAACTGGAGAACAGTCTGGAACTGCTGAACTGACTGTCTTGGATAAACCAAGCCGACCACAGGGTCCTCTACAGGTTTAAATTTGAGTTTCTATGAGTGGGAAATCTATCATAACCAATTAAGGTAAAAGGATCATTAAAATCGCACTACCTTTGAAACGTGATACGGTGTTGATCGTTCTCCATTAACCCGGTCGGAATTCACCTGAACTTCGTAGTATATGTTATTAATGCATGATTTTTCTGTTTCTAGGTATCAGATGTTTTTGAAAATAATTGTAAACTTGCCTGGAAACCACCAGAAGATGATGGTGGTGAACCTATTGGATACTATGAAGTGGAGAAGTTCGACGCGGAAGGAGGAAAATGGATCACATGTGCTAAGGTAAAGGATACTGAGGCACATATTGAAGACCTGCAAAAAGGGCATACTTACCAATTCCGTGTGAAAGCAGTAAATCGTGAAGGTGCTAGTGAACCACTGTCAACAAAGAATTCTATTCTGGCAAGAAATCCTTATGGTATGATTAATACACCTGTATCAACTGTTCAGTTACCAATCGAAAATTAGAAATACAAAAGATTTAGATTTTAAATTACAGCTGTAGAATTTTTTCGTATTTAAGAAAAACGATTATTCTTTTCTCAGACAGTTCGTACCAATTTTTCAGATGAACCAGGAAATCCAACAACTCCAGAAATTACTGACTGGGACATTGATCGGGTAGATCTGGCTTGGAAGCCTCCAGACAACGTATGTTTTCACTGTCGCGTACATTTGGAATTCTGATAAGTTAGTCAGTTCTAACAAAAATCTTCCTTACGTCCTGGCATCTAGGGTAATAATAATCTAAATTTTAGGACGGTGGTGCTCCTATAACTGGTTATATAATCGAAAAGCGAAAAAAACATGCCAAGGACTGGACCGAGTGCTGTAAAACAAGTGGTCCAAAATGTGAAGCCAGTGTTCTGGGCTTGAAAGAAGGCGAAGAATATCAGTTTCGTATTCGAGCAATCAACAAGGCTGGGATAGGTGAACCGTCAGATCCAAGCAAGAAAGTTACTGCGAAACATCGCAACTGTAAGTATTCGAAAATTACTATAAACGAAATTTGAACATGTGGCAACTTACTGGAATTGAGCATCACTTCCTGAAGATTTCTAGATTTATTCTTCAGTGAGGCCACATATTGATCGTGAATCTATGAAAATGATTACAATTAAAGTGGGTCAAAGTTTGGAATTCAACGTTCCGGTGAGCGGAGAACCACCACCAGAGAAAATTTGGATGTTTAACGACAAACCAATTGAAGCAGATGAACATATTGTGGTATCCTTAAAGTAACAGCGAGCAAAAGTAGAATTACACAAAACTCTGAAAGAAAATCGTTGAGATTGCATCGATTTAAAAAAATTTATATCTGACATTCAAACAGACTGGAAGTAGTTCTTTTAAATTAAATTCCAACTATTTCATTCAGTACTTTGAAAAATATTCGAATTGTTTTGAACATACATATTTTTTTTCAGATAACAAATCAAGATTACAAAACCATATGTGTGCTAAAAAATGCAGCACGAAAGCACGCTGGCAAGTATACGTTAACTGCATCCAATATTAATGGAACAGACAAACATGCTGTAGATGTACTCGTCATTGGACGACCTTCGGCACCTGAAGGTAACCTTATTTTACGTTATTTGACCACAAACTATTTGAAAAACTTGAAATTTTAGACAAGAATTCTCAAAAATCTAAATTTCTAGGACCACTGGAGGTGTCAGACATTCATGCGGATCATATGAATCTGGAATGGAAACCACCAAATGATAACGGTGGTCTTCCGATTGACCATTATGAAATTGAAAAAATGGACACTTCTACTGGTAGATGGCTTCCATATGGACGGTCGGAAGATTGCAAAGCAGCGGTACAAAATTTACAAGAGGGCAAAATTTACCAGGTTAGGTTGATTTTGCTAATTTGAAGACTCAATTCTATATAAAATAAATGGATGATCCGTTCTTTTCTTGAATATTTTTCAAGTTGCTATGCTAAATTTTCAGTTTCGTGTTCGAGCGGTCAATAAAGAAGGAGAATCAGATCCACTTGGAACAGAAGGTGATGGGTTTTCTGCTAAAAACCCTTATGATGTTCCTAAAAAAGTGGATAAGCCAGAAATAGTTGATTGGGATAAAGATCATGTTGATCTGCAATGGAAAGCTCCAGATGATAGTGGTTCAGCCATCGAAGAATATGTCGTAGAAATAAAAAATAAACATGGCAAATGGGTAGAAACAATGAAAGTAAGGATTTGTTGATTCGGTTTAGTTATGCTTTCGAAAGTTACGATGAACTTCAAGAAATTTCTTTAATATTCATATTATCTCTTCACATGTGAATTTCAGGTTCCTGGGTCGGAGATAACCGCTCGAGTTGGAAATTTAAAGGAAGGAGAAGAATATCAATTCCGTATCATTGCGAAAAATAAGGCTGGTTATGGAGAACCATCCAATCCCAGTGACCGCATCATTGCAAAGCCTAGACACTGTAAGATCTGTGCTGCCAACCATTTTTGTTTGTTACTATGTGAGCTGAATTAGCATAAGTTTTATGCTGGACTGTGTCAGAAAATTTATTGAATCTTTTGCAGTTTTCTTGAAAATTTTCTGAAAATTATCGGAATAAGTTAGATTTTTTATAATTTTCTTGGAAATTTTATATCGAAATAGGTAAGTTTTTATAAAAGTTTTTAATCTATAGTTCTGTGAGATAAGCAGTAATGGTGTCTCATGAAATTCTCGTAAACTCATTGCAGTGGCTCCTCATATTCATCGTGAGGATGTGGAGGATATAGTTATCAAGGTGGGACAACCCTTGCGGCTCACCATACATATTGATGGGGAACCACCGCCAGAAATTACTTGGGCCTGCGATGAAAAACCACTTGATTCCGATGTTGTTATCGAAAATGAGGATTACATTACTAAACTTATTATGTCAAAAGCGATGAGGTCAATAAATTCAGATTTTGAATATACAAAGGATTAAAAAGCTTTTAATGAGCTAAAATTTGAAATTTTCGAGACTGGTTTTCAAACTGAAATGCCATTTGAAATTTCTAACATAAATAAAGTTAAAGCATTTTTTTAAGGAAACAGTCTGGATCCTACACTATAATCGCTACAAATGAGAGCGGCTCAGACACCGTTACGTTCAAAATAAAGATAAAAGGGAAGCCTGGGAAACCAAAAGGTCCTTTGAGCGTCACAGACGTCTTTGAGGATCACGCTACCTTGTGCTGGCAGCCTCCGGAAGATGATGGTGGTGAACTTGTCGATCATGTATATCTTTTCTCTATATCCTTACAGTTACAATACAATTTCCAAAATTTTCGAAAGCTTAATTTGATGTTGACGTAATATCATCGTTATTTTTTTATTAGGTGCTTCATCTGTTAAACTTTGATTGAACCCGTCAAGAAGAAATTTACTTTTTTTTGTAAGTTGTGCTCAATATTGTCTGAAGTTTCAGTATGAATTGGAAAAGTTAGATACCAAAGATGGTATTTGGGTACCATGCGGCAAATCCAAAAATACATCGTTTCAAGTTGAAAACCTCATCAAGGATAGATATTATCAGTTTCGGGTAAAAGCAATCAATTCTGAAGGCATTTCCGAGCCCTTAGAGACGGACAGCACCATTCATACTAAAAATCCATTTGAGAAATCAGATAAACCTGGAAAACCTGTACCAACTGATTGGGATAAAGATCACGTTGATTTGGAATGGACTAAACCATTGAATGATGGTGGAGCACCAATAGAAGAATATCAAATCGAAAAGCGAAGCAAGTACGGACGGTAAGTCTTTAAAAATGATGCAATATGATTTCTGGTGCAGTTCATTGAGAAAGTCATTGAATTAAATACTGAGAACTATTTTTTCGTAGCTTCCCTGAATCTGCTTGTTTTATTTATTTTTTGATTATTTAGCTGGGAACCTGCTTTAACAGTGCCAGGCAATTCAACAACAGCTACTGTCCCAAATCTTACAGAAGGTGAAGAATATGAATTCCGAGTTATAGCTGTCAACAAAGGTGGGCTGTCGGAAGCAAGTGATCCGAGTGCCGTCATTATAGCAAAAACACGGAACTGTGAGAAAATTTTCCGATACAATATTACTTTACCGCTAGAAATGTCAAAATTTCTATTAGAGTAATTCCAAAATTAAAAATAAACTCAGTCGAAAATCGTCATTCATTTGCTTGAACACTACTGCTAAATTTCTCAAAATTTTTTTCTAGTGGCACCGAAAATTGATCGCAGCGCATTGAAATCAGTAAGAGTAAAGGCGGGGCAAATGATTACATTCGATGTACTGGTTGAGGGAGAACCACCACCAACAGTTACTTGGTTGAATCCAAATAGACATGAGATGAAACATGGCGGTCGCGTCAGACTCGACAATCAGGACTACAGGACAAAGTTGCAAATACGAACATCTGAAAGAGGTGACAGTGGTATATACAAAATCAGTGCTGTCAATCCAAACGGGGAAGATGAGGCTACTGTTGAAGTGCATGTCATTGGTATGATGTTTTAAACGTTGTTTAAACTTTCAGAGAATTTATGAATCATTTTGCACAACTCCATCATTTACATTCCCATAGTTCCAGATAAGCCAACGACGCCAGAAGGTCCGCTAAATGTAACAGATATCCACGCTGATCACGTTACTCTGGATTGGAAGGCACCTATAGATGATGGTGGACTGCCGATTGATAATTATGTCTTGGAAAGGTTCGACACAGCTGCTGGACATTGGCTTCCTTGCGCTAAGGTTTATATTTACAGCTGACTAATTTGATCCATTTGAATTTTAGTTTT
This sequence comes from Setaria equina, assembly GCA_003012265.1. Lineage (NCBI taxonomy): Eukaryota > Metazoa > Nematoda > Chromadorea > Rhabditida > Setariidae > Setaria > Setaria equina. The sequence goes on from PQVD01002686.1 coordinate 81,444, forward strand.
TTTGAAAAGGTTTTTGAAACAAATTCGCTTAGTTGTAACAGATGTACTAACTTGTTTTAAAAACCAAGGTGGAAGGTGCTAGATCGGTCAAAAATGACACAAACATTGAATCGTCCCTCACCTAAATTGAACTACTGAACATTATAGGTCGATGGTGCGCAGACAACTGCTGTTGTTGATGGTCTTATTGAAGGACATGAATACAAATTTCGTGTGTCCGCAGTTAATGCTGAAGGTGAATCTGAACCGCTTAACACTTTTGGAGCTATTCTTACGAAAAATCCATATGACACACCAGGTAAGTATTGCTGTCAGTGTTTATCATTGAAGTGAATAAATTAACCTTTTTACAATATAAGATGATTTAAAAAGCTGAAATATAAAATGTATCTTTTTGTTGTGACTTCTAAATAAAATCTTGGGTATATTTCTAATTTATTTCGCTAGTAGTTTCGTGACTCAGCTAATTTCAGGAAAAACTGGAAAACCGGAAGTTACCGACTGGGATAAGGATCATGTGGATCTGGAATGGGCTCCTCCTAAGAATGATGGTGGTGCATCTATTGAGGGTTATGTAATTGAAATGAAGGAAAAGTTTGCACCCTTCTGGAAAGAAGTTAAGGAAGTATTACCTGACCAACTTACGGCTACCATATCTAATTTAAAGGAAGGCTCCGAATATGAATTCAGGATACGAGCAAAGAATAAAGCTGGTCTTGGAGATCCGTCTGATCCAAGCAATTCTATAACTGCCAAGTCACGACATTTGGCACCTAAGATTGATCGTAATGCAATCGAAGAAGTCAGAGTACGCGCCGGTGGTAACTTTCAGCTGAATATTCCGGTTTCTGGTGAACCACCTCCAACGATAACGTGGACTTTCTCAGGAGAACAACTGGAATCTACAGAAAGGATCAAGATCGAGAATCTGGATTACAGGACCAAATTTGCAATGAAACGTGCTCTTCATTCTGATACGGGTACTTACATAATTAAAGCCGAGAACGAAAATGGCACTGATATGGCTGAAGTAAAAGTGTTGGTATACGATCGACCAGGCGAACCTAAAGGTCCACTCAACGTATCTGACATTCATAAAAATGGATGCAATCTTAGTTGGAAAGAACCTGATGATGATGGTGGTGCTGAAGTCACCCACTACGTTGTTGAGAAACAGGATGTGAAAACTGGAAGATGGACATTTGCGGGTGAAACAAGTACTACTAATATGCAGATTGATGACTTAACTCCTGGTCATGAGTATAAGTTTCGTATTAAATCAGTTAACAAGTACGGAGAATCAGATCCATTGGAAGCTACTGAACCAATTATCGCTAAGGATCCATTTGATACCGCTGGTAAACCAGGTACTCCGGAAATTGTAGACTGGGATAAGGAACACGTAGATCTTAGATGGGAGCCTCCTGTGGATGATGGTGGTGCCCCCATCGAAAAATACGTCATTGAAAAGAAGATGGAGAATGGTGATTGGGAATATGCAGAAGAGGTGTCTTCAGACCAGACCACCACGACGGTAAGCCAACTGAAAGAAGGAGCGACGTACCAATTTCGAGTCAAAGCTATCAACAAAGCGGGAGCGTCGACGCCATCGGACCCAAGTCGTACCTTGGTAGGCAAAGCGCGTAATTTGCCACCTAAAATTGATCGATCCACTTTGAATGAAATACGCATAAAGGTCGGAGGTGCAATTGAATTCAACGTGAAGGTTGAAGGAGAGCCACCACCGAAGATTGCTTGGTTCAATAATGAAACACCGCTGGCAACCTATGAGCGTACTAAAGTTGACAATTCTGTGGATTACCGCACAAAATTAGTCATTTTGGATGCGGTACGTACTGATTCCGGCACATATAGGATTGTTGCCACTAATGAGAACGGTAAAGATGAAGCAGAGGTGAAAGTGATAGTTCTCGATGCTCCAGGGACTCCCAACGGACCCTTGGAAGTTAATGATCTCACAAAAGAGAGTTGCACGTTGCACTGGAATCCTCCTGATGATGACGGTGGTTCACCCATTTCAAATTATTTTGTAGAGAAGCAGGAAGCCGGTGGTCGTTGGATACCATGTGGTGAAACTTCGGATACTACTTTGCGCATTAGCAAACTGGTGGAAGGGAAAGAATATAAATTTCGTGTGAAAGCTGTAAATCGTCAAGGAGAATCACAGCCTTTAATATCGGCTTATCCAATAATCGCCAAGAATCCATTCGAGGAACCTGGTAAGCCGACGAACGTGGCTGCCGTGGACTGGGATAAAGATCATGTCGACTTGGAATGGAAGGCACCACTAAACGACGGTGGTGCACCAGTTGAAAACTACATTGTAGAAAAGAAAGATAAGTTTAGTGACTGGGTATCATGTGGAGTGGTTCCTGGAAATATAGCCAAAACTACTATAGATAATCTGATACCGGGTTCAACCTACCAGTTCCGCGTGCGGGCTGTCAACAAAGCTGGGAAAGGAGAACCTTCGGATCCTACTAGAGAAATAATTGCGAAACCGAAAAAGCTACCACCTAAAATCGACCTGTCTGGACTTTTCGATATTCGAGTTCGAGCCGGATCCGTGATTCACCTCAAAGTTGATTATGAGGGTGAACCAACTCCAAAAGCATTTTGGGAAATCAATGACACTCAGCTTGTTGCTACTGATCGGATAGAAGTGATCATAAAAGATAAAACTAGCGAAATTGTGATACCGTCATCAGTTCGTGATGACACTGGTATTTATACGATCCATGCTGAGAATGAACATGGTAGGGATAAAGCGTCCTGTTCCGTGACTGTTTTTGATGTCCCAGGAATGCCAGAAGGACCGGCGAAGATCAGTGATATCAGGAAAGAGGGATGCATATTGACATGGAAACCCCCAAGTGATGATGGTGGCTCCGACATTACCCATTATGTAGTAGAAAAAATGGACACAATTCGTGGTACCTGGCAAGAAGTGGGCCATTTCCCGGATTGCACTGCTAAAGTGACAAAATTAATTGATGGCAAGGAGTACAAATTCCGCATCAAAGCCGTCAATATGCAAGGAGAATCAAAGCCATTGGAAACCGAAGAAATGATTGCTAGGAATCAGTTTGATGTGCCACAACCAACCTCGAAACCGGAGATCACTGATTGGGATAAAGACCGGATTGACATTGAGTGGAAGCCACCAGTAGATTCTGGTGGACTACCGATTCGGGAATATATTATCGAGAAAAAAGAAAAAGGTAGTCCAATCTGGATCGAAACAGGAAGAATTAGCGGAAATACGACAACCTTTTCAGCCAAGGGTATGAAGCCAGGATCAGAATACGAATTTCGAGTTATTGCAGTGAATGAAGTTGGTCCATCTGACCCATCAGAGCCCTCGGATATTCAAATGGCTCGTTCCAGATATGTGAAACCCGAAATTATCTCCCAATCTCGGAAATTCAAAGTCAAAGCTGGTTTGTCGCTAACGGTAGAAGCGGAGTATATCGGGTCTCCAGATCCATCGGTAATTTGGGAATTCAGAGAAGGTCAACCACTGGCTGAAAATTTCTTGCAAAGTGTTAAGAAAGGAGTACTGACAAGTACCACAAGTTTCTTTATTCCATCAGCTAAACGGTCTGAAAGTGGGAACTACATATTGAAATTGAAAAATGAAGTTGGTGAAACTTCTGGTTTATTTGAAGTTATTGTCCAAGATAAACCGTCGGCACCAAAAGGACCAATTGAAATAACTAATATCACTAAAGAAAGCTGTGTCTTAAATTGGCAACCACCAGAGGATGATGGTGGTACGGAGATTACCAATTATGTGATCGAAAAGCGTGATCTACAGTCGAATACCTGGACGCCCGTGTCAGCCTTCGTTCCTAGCACCACAGCTCTGGTATCGAAACTTGTCGAGGGACACCAATATGAATTCCGAATCATGGCTGAAAATGCAAATGGACGATCGAACCCATTGAATAGCGATACAACTATGCTTGCCAAGGATCCATTTGGCACTCCCGGCAAACCTGGTCGACCGGTGGTCACCAATTATGATGTCAACCATATAGATATTGAGTGGGAGTCACCTAAAGATAATGGTGGCAATCCGATATCGCATTACGATGTGGAGCGTAAAGATTTGAGGAATGGTCGTTGGATCAAAATAAACAGTGAACCGGTGAAAAGTACCAATTTTGTAGATGATCGAGTTCAAGAAGGTCATGCTTATGAATATCGTGTTCGAGCAATTAACAAAGCGGGTCATGGTCCACCTTCGGATCCCTCTGCTTCAGCCACTGCGAAACTGATGTTCCAAGCTCCAGAGTTTGATATTGATATTAACGGTAAGGAATTCCGCGTTCGTGCTGGGAAACCATTAGATATCAATATTCCATATACAGCGTCACCGAAAGCAGAAATTAAGTGGGTGAAAAACGGTCGAGTGCTTAGCGATGTGGAAACAGATGCTTCAATGACACGTCTCCTTATCAAGGAAAGCAAACGTTCTGACTCTGGTGATTGCATTATTACTGCATCAAATGGATATGGTGATGCTCAAGCAACGATTAAGATTTCTGTAATTGATCGCCCAGGACCTCCAGAAGGTGCACTGGTATATCCAGAAACATCACGCCATTCTGTTACCTTAAGATGGCGTCCACCTGAAGATGATGGAGGTTCCGAGATTACTGGCTATCGAATCGAATACCAAGAAGCAGGTAGTTCTAATTGGATGCGTGTAATTGAAGCAGTTGGTGGTACCACTTACACTGTTCGTGCACTAGATCCCGGAAAGCAGTATCACTTTCGTGTGCGGGCTGAAAATCTGATAGGGTTAAGTGAACCACTGGTCGGTGCATCAGTAGTTGCAAAAGACCCGTTCGACCCACCTGGACCACCTTCTACTCCTGAAATTGATAGATATGATCGTAATCAGATAAGCTTGTCCTGGAATCCACCACATAACGATGGTGGATCGCCAATCCTGTGTTATGTAATCGAGAAATTTGAGAAAGGTGGGAATGACTGGACACCGGTTAAAATGCGCCCGATTAAAGGTACCAAAGCTACTGTGACTGGTTTAATTGAAGGAGAAACGTATCAATTCCGAGTTCGAGGTGTGAATTTGGCAGGTGAAGGGAAACCAAGTGGTAATTCAGAACCAGCTGTGTGTCGTCTTTTCATCACCCCACCTGATGCTCCAGATCAACCACGGGTGGGAAAAGTAGCGAAGAATTCCGCGGAACTAATCTGGAATCGCCCTTTAAAAGATGGCGGAGCGCCAATCGAGGGATACATCGTTGAAAAAAGGAAAGCTGGTGTTAGTGAATGGGTACCATGTAACGATAGACCTGTCCGAGACACTTGTTTTGTTGTGGAACCACTGGAAGAAAACGAAGAATACGAATTTCGCGTAAAAGCCATCAACTCGGCTGGAAAAGGTGAACCATCAAAACCAACTGATATGATCCGTATTATGGAAGAGCCGGGCCGCCCATGCTTGGATCTATCTGCCGTCAAGGATATCACTGTTAAAGCTGGAGAAGATTTCGAAATCAAAATTCCTTTCACTGGGGGTAATCCGAAACCAACGGCAACTGCTTTTAATGGCGTGAGCGAAATATTTGATGGAAATGATCGTATTAATATTGAAGTAAACTTTACTTTTTTCTCTTTTGTTTTACATGAAAATAAATTTAATTTTGACCCAGGTTATTGAATTTTAAGAATAATATATACCAAAAAATTTTTTCGATATTTTTCCAATAATCATTCCCAACAGAAGGAACACACGAAATGATTTAATGTGTTGGAAATTCAGGTAGACGATGGTTTCGTGACTTTAACGACGAAATCAGCAAAAAGATCAGATGCTGGACCGTACCGTATTACGTTAAGTAACCGCTTCGGTAAGGATACCGGAAAAGTGAATGTTAATGTCTTATCACCGCCTGGAAAACCCATCGGTCCAATAATATCAAGTGAAATTGTTGGTGACGCAGTAACACTTCACTGGAGTCCACCGCTTGATGATGGTGGTGCTGGCATAAGCAATTATGTAGTGGAAAGACGCGAACCAAATGGTACGTGGGCCAAAGTTGGTCAACCTGTTGGTACTAGCTTCCGAGTGCGTAACTTAGAAAATGGGCGTCCATACGAATTTCGAGTTTCGGCAGAAAATCAGTACGGCATTGGTAAACCACTTGATACAACGGAACCGGTTATTCCGAAAGATCCATTCGGTACGTTTTGAATCATTTATTTGGAATTTCAATTTTTCCAATGAAAACAAATTACTCATGATTAGAAAACATTCCTTAATTTTTTTTCTATACTGCGAATGAACGAACTGGCCATTTTTAGATAAGCCTGACCCGCCTGGACAACCTGAACCCATTGCAAAAACCGAGGACAGCATTACACTGCAGTGGACTCATCCCCTGAAGGATGGCGGTTTACCGATACAAGGTTACGTGTTGGAAAAATGTGAAGAAGGTGGTGATTGGTCGAAATGTATTTTTGGCCTTATCAATGATACGCAATATCGGGTAGGCGATATTGAAATTCATAGATTTTTTCACCTCTTTTCTAAGCACTAAACATCTGTTGTAACACTTTATTGCTCTATTAAAGACTAAGATAAAAAGGTTGGGGACAAAATGATCAAATTAAATATAGAGCTAAATACTCTTTTCTAGGTGACTGGTTTAACAACACAGAAACGTTATGAATTTCGTGTAGCCGCGGTGAACGCTGCTGGCCAAAGTCCATGGAGTCAAAAAAGCGAATTAATCACGGCTCAAGTCGAAGCTGTAAAACCAAGAATTCAGCTTTCTTTGCTTGGTAAAGATGTTATTGCTCACGCTGGATTCCCAGCTAAGGTAGGTCAATGGATTAATTCCCGCATTACTGACTCGAAAATTGAAACTCTATTTTTGAATTGATCATATTCTGAAGATTTTTTAATGAGACATAAATTTTCAGGTTTTGGTTCCCTTCTCATCTAGTCCTTCTCCGGAAATAACCTGGAAAAAAGATGGTCAACCAATTGATGAGAAGTCGAAGCGTTTAAAACTTGAGTCGAATGACTTTTTAACACAACTTTCATATGAGAAATGCGAGCGCGGGGATACGGCTACCTATACTGTCAAGGTAAGTTCTTTGCAATTTTGTTTAAAATTTCAATCCTTTTATTAGAGAAGAAATCTTGCCACTTTTCTTACTCGAAAATGATTGAGGATAGACTTTATCGCTTATTTCCACGTGACGAATTCTTTCTGCAGATTTTTATTTTATAGAATAGAATCTATTTTCAGCTTGAAAATGATGCTGGCTCAGACAGTGTCAATGTTAGATTACTGGTTGTGGATAGTCCATCATCACCAAAAAGCCTTACGGTTTCCGATGTTGCCCCAGATTCTTGTGTTCTGGATTGGATACCACCTGATGATGATGGTGGCTCTCATATCACCAATTATATTCTAGAGAAATGTCGTGTCAGCTCGACATCAAATGATGTGTGGGAGAAAGTTAGCTCATTCGTACGTGGCACCAATTACGTAATTACTGGTCTTATTGAAAATGAGCGCTATAAATTCCGAGTTCGGGCAGAGAATCAGTATGGTATATCAGAGCCAGCTGAATTAAATGAGCTTGTTGTTGCTCGTTATCAGTTCAAAGTACCATCACAACCAGACCCACCCAATGTTCGTGATATGGATAGCACTTGGGCTGAAGTAGAGTGGGAGCCACCGCCCGATGGAGGTTCAAGGATTCTTGGGTATGTACTGCAGTACAAGGAACCAGGATCTAATAAATGGATTAATGCAGGTTCCCATCCAATTAAAGCTACAAGCTTCCGAGTGCAAAATTTAAAGGATAAGGGTGAATATGAATTCCGTGTTATCGCCAAAAATAAAGCTGGATTATCAAAACCATCACTGCCATCAGAAAAAGTACAGCTTAAACTCAAATTTGGTCCACCTGGTCCACCGATCCAGATAGTTGCTGAGTCTATCGGACGTAACCACGTGACTCTTACCTGGACTCCACCACTTGATGATGGTGGTTCCAAGATAACTGGATATATTGTGGAAAGCCGAGAATTTGGCATCCAGAGCTGGAGAGTTGTTAGTGACTACAATGTGCAGCAGCCCGAATTTACTGTTCCTAACTTGATTGAGTTCCATGACTACGAATTTCGAATTACGGCTGTTAACAAATACGGAAAAGGTTTACCGTCGCTCTCTTCGTCACCGATTAAAATCCAAGAAATGGGTGGTTCTAAGCCTGTAATTGTTGTTAAACCAGCCGACACTGCTTCGCCTTATAATCGACGTGCAGTATTTACATGCGAAGCTGTTGGCAGGCCAGGTAATTTAGACTCTTTAATAAGTTAATGCGCTTCGGTTCTAAAATTTAGAATGTTAAAGTGGTTTTTTGAAAAAAGCTTGTAAAGTCTTGATAGAAAGATAATTTTTTCTAGCACCAACTGCACGATGGTTACGTAATGGACGTGAAATACCAGAAGGTGCACGCTATCGCACTGAGGTGCAAGATGAGATGTTTAAGCTTATCATCAAAGAAGTATGGGATATTGATTCTGGTGAATATACTTGCGAAGTATCAAATATCTATGGTTCTGATTCTGCTACTGCAACACTGACTGTGCAAGGTTTAGAATTTGCTAAGCTATTTTTCGTAACTACTTCGAAACTCATAAAGTTTTGATTTCAGAGTTAAATTTCAGCTCCACCTGTTATCGAAAAAAGTGTTGGAAATGCCGTGTATGCTGATGGTGAATTGGTACGCCTAAAGATTTACTTCTCTGGTACCGGCCCGTTCAATTATACGTTTACCCTAAACAAGAAAGAGATACCTGCAGATCACCCGAATATCCATTTCGTAGATTTCGATGACCATGTTATCATTACTATTCCATCGATTCATAGCAGTGAGGCTGGTCGTTATGAGTTAACAATAAGCAACGAAAGTGGTGAAGCGAATACTGGTTTTTGGTTGAATGTTAGCGGGCTACCATCGGCGCCGCAAGGACCATTGCAGTTTGCGGACCTGAATGTATCTCAGGTGTTACTTAGTTGGAAACCTCCAGTGGTAAGTTCTTTGAATTCCTTTTTTGGAATTATTTCAAGTAGTTGAATTATTTTCAAGAAATTTTCTAGAGTGATGGTGGTGCACGCATAAGTAATTATATCGTCGAAAAGCGTGACCTAGCTAAGGATGACTGGACCGAAGTGGCAACATTTATAAAGGATACTAACTGTCTGGTTGGTGACCTTTTCGAGGGACACGAATATGAATTCAGAGTTAGTGCTGTGAATGAAAATGGACAAGGACCACCTCTTGTGGGTGATCAGTCAATTACTGCACGACTACCATTTGATCCACCGTCACTTCCTGGTAAACCCGAAGTGAGTTTTATTCTGAGAAGCCAAACTTTAAGCTCGATACAAATCCGTTAAAATTTTATAGCTGAGACTATCTTTTGTGAATCGACTTTTATTTTTTATTTTTTTTAATTGGGGTTTTGAGAAGAAGTGGACGGGGCTTGCTTCAGGCAACGAATATAAGTGAAGATTCTCTGACACTGAGCTGGGCTCGCCCAAGTTTCGATGGAGGCGGTCGTATCCGCGGTTACTTGGTTGAAAAAAGAGAAGCTGGTACAGAAATTTGGCAAAAATGTAACTATAATCCGAATCCATCTACTTCCTGCGTTGTGAACAATCTGATTGAAGATCGTGATTATGAATTCCGCGTATTTGCTGTTAACGATGCTGGAAATTCTGAGCCGTCTATGAGGTATTTTTGAACTTGATGCATGTATACGATCTATTGGATCGAGAAGTTTTAATTAGAAATATCAGAAGTCTGTGAAAAAAATGAATCGGTGATCAGAAAAACAGTCTTTTCACTAGAAATGCGTCTGGCGGTTACTTCACTCTCAGATTCTGGACATTAGTTTTTTAGTGATGTTGTCAAATATGTTTATTCAACATCTGGCCAAGCACCAGAAATAGTTACACCGTTGATCGATCTTTACGGTGAGCAAGGAAAATCAGTAACATTAAAATGCGTGATAACTGGCAATCCACAACCGGAATATCAGTGGTATAAAGGTTTGCGAGAACTTACCGAAACTTTCAAATATAGCATCTATGACAAAGGTGATGCCCAGGTATGATGTATTCATAAACTTAATTGTTTCGTACATAATTTTTTTCGTGAGAGGTAACCAACTATTCAGTTATGGATAACTGCAACTTGAAATATTTTATTCTTTATAGAGATTATTGAAGGTTTCTATGATGCACTTCATTTTTGGGCGTAAGAACAAGTTTTCCAGGTATTGGTCATTAATGATTTGCATGAAGATGATAGCGACCAATATTGTTGTCGTGCAACGAATTCAAAAGGCACCAAATCAACCCAGTCACAAATAACTGTTTGTTCTAAACCACGTGTATTTCTTCCCCCGAAGTACCATGGAGGTTATGAAGCTAAGAAGGGCGAAAAGATAGAGCTGAAAGTACCTTTCAGAGCATTTCCGCAACCTACAGCCAAATGGTTTAAAAATACTGAACCGATCAGCGATTCTGATAAATACAGGATTACTACCGATGACAAGTAATTTTTTGGTTCTTTAGTAATTATCGCAAATTTTTACCAAAACTAGTCTTAATTAAAGTTTAGATTTATAAGTTAAGTTCATTAAAGCCTTGAGTAATAGTTTTTAGGTTCACAATTTTGGCAATCTCAAATGGTGCTCGGGAAGATTTTGGACAGTATCGCGTAGTTGTAGAAAACAATATTGGCTTCGACTCTACCACAATAACCCTAACCGTCCCTGACCGACCAGATCCACCACGATTTCCGATTGTTGAAAATATTCTAGATGAAGCTGCTATTCTGTCATGGAAAACTCCTGAATTGGATGGAGGTGCGATGGTCACTAAGTATGTTTTCCATGATCGCCAACTATATTTTTTAGATTGACTCGAAATAGAATGTTGCTGTCTGGAAGGTAACGAAATAGTTTCCAAAATAAAATTTTCCGTGGAGACCTCATTTAATTTAAATCTCCAGCTATATTGTTGAACGACGTGAGGCAGCTGGGGGACAATGGGAACAGTGTGCCAAGTCCCGTTATACTTATCTGACGATAGAGGATTTAAAACCTAAACATACTTACGAATTTCGCATCATTGCCGAGAATAAACATGGACAGTCAAAACCGTGCGAGCCAACGGCACCTATTTCTATTCCGGAAAAACGTGTCCGGAGGAAAGGTCGTGATGGTAAGAATCTTTGTTCTGTATATTCAAGTCTAAATATTTTGTTGAAATCTGATTTATTTAGATATTTTCGGGAGTGAAAATTGAAATCTACAAATTTAAAATTATTTTCTGTAGTTGACGATTTGGGCAAAGTTGTCCATGGGAAAGGACCAACGTGTGATAATTATGACGCTTACGTAATCGATGTTTGGAAACAGTATTACCCACAATCGGTAGAACCAAAACGAGAATCGGTGTATGATTATTACGATATCCTCGAAGAAATTGGATCGTAAGTTTTCTCGTGTTCAAGTAATTGCATGAGTTTAATTTTGAAGGTAAGTGGAATTCTCAGAATCAAAAGTCTTTTTTTTCTGCAAAATTTATCTTGACAAAAATTTGCATGTTTTCCAGAGGTGCTTTTGGTGCTGTGCACCGTTGCGTTGAACGAGCCACTGGGAATACTTTTGCTGCGAAATTTGTTAATACACCTCATAATGCAGATAAGGATACAGTACGCAAGGAAATTAATACTATGTCTGTCCTTAGACATCCAAAATTAATAAATCTGCATGATGCTTTTGAAGATGATCAAGAAATGGTCATGATTTACGAGTTGTAAGTTTTTCACTCCTAATTAATTTTCAGTCAGTGTTGAAATAACATTCAGATATTCTTTTCATCAGCACTTCATCTTTCTGGAACATTTTTGCCCAAAATTCACGATCTATCAGGGCAAAATTTTCATAGTATGTCTGGTGGTGAACTGTTCGAGAAAATTTCTGATGAAAAGAATCGCATGTCGGAAACGGATGCAATCAATTACGTTCGACAAGTATGTGAAGCGTTATGTCACATGCACGAGATGAATCATGTGCATCTGGATTTGAAACCGGAAAACATCATGTTCACGACAAAGAAAAGTGATCAATTAAAGCTGATCGATTTCGGTCTGGCAACTAAACTAGATCCCAAAGAGACGGTAAAAGTTACAACTGGAACAGCTGAATTTGCTGCACCGGAAGTCGTCGCCAATGAATCAGTTGGATTCTACACCGATATGTGGAGCGTAGGTGTACTTGCCTACATCCTGTAAGCTTTCCTTATGTTTAGTTAAAAAACACCTGGGACATTGCGCCGTTACTAAAAGCGTTGCATATTAGCCATCTGCAATAAATAAAAATAGTTGGAAAAAGAATTGGATGCTGATCCGAACCTTTAAACATCATAGCTGTTCTTGACATGCAAGTTTTGCTGTTTCTTGCCAAGTAATTAATTGTGCCTCAACTATTGCTTATATGAACGGTAATTCGGTCCAGACATATTAAACAACAAAATCGTGGAAATTTCAGCTTATCAGGCCTTTCACCATTCGGTGGAGAAACTGATGAAGAAACTCTTCGGAATGTAAAAAAATGTGATTGGAACATGGATGATCCTAGTTTCATAAATATTTCTGAGGATGGGAAAGATTTCATCAAGAAGCTTCTTATGTTAGATCCAAAGTAATCTTATTTTATGCTTCGGATTTAGATTAACATATCCAGCTATTTGAAACCAAAACAAAGTGATCAACTCTTGCAAATGAAAATTGCTAGATTTAAACATCATAGATTAATTGCAGAAGTCGAATGACTGTTCACGAAGCACTGGATCATCCTTGGCTGAGTGGGGCTACTACCACTGTATTATCTGAACAAATACCAAATGAACGCTACCACTCAGTTCGTGACTCCGTCAGGCAGAGATATGTAAGCATTAGGAAATTTCTCAGATCTAATCTGATGTTTTATTTATATTTATGTGTCTTAAAAATAAAAAAGAAAAATCTGAACCTTTTTTATACCAAATTAATATTAGGATGCTTGGCCAGAACCAAATCCACCTCTCGGACGCATTTCAAACTACAGCTCCCTTAAAAAACATCGTCCAGCTGAATATCATATCCATGATACTCGGTTCAACAGGGAAGAAGGACAACCACGATTTATTATCAAACCTTTTAGTACGAGTTGTGCAGAAGGTGGAAATGCAACATTCTCATGCAGGTATTGCTATAGTTTGATATTTGAAATAATATCTTATGAAATATAACTTTGTATATACTTAAACTCAAATTAACATAGTAAGATGTTTTATGATGAACATATTGCAGGGTTATAGCCTCATCACCACCGATAGTGACATGGTATAAAGATACAGATGAACTGAGACAGAGTACCAAATATATGAAGAAGTACACAGATAATAATTATATGATAACGATAAATAGAGTTAAACCAGAGGATGCCGGCGAATATACTGTAAGGGCAAAGAATTCATATGGTTCCAAAGAAGAAATTGTATTCTTGAAAGTGATTGGTTAGTTTAACTCAAGAAGTTTAAACCTGGACTGAGTGGGGAGTCTCGAAACTTTCTATTAATTTAAATTTTTATGAATCCCAACAAAATCTAAGCATTGATGTCCAGACCTTGTTTATACCAAATAATGTATCAAATTTAATTGCAAATTCTGAAGCCAAATAATTGATTTCAGAATCATCTAGACGACAAGACTCTTTAAAGGCTTCAGAATTCGAAAAACGAGCCTACATAACGCGGGAACCTGAACTATTTAAAGAACGCGAGAGTGCTCCAAAATTCAGTTTCCATCTTCGGTCACGTCTTATCCAGAAGAATCATCCATGTAAATTAATTTGCAATGTGCAAGGAAATCCAGTTCCTAAGGTGATTTTATGTTTATTTGAACCCAAAATTTGAAAAAGATAGTATTGATTTGTAGCTTGCAGTTGTTAGATTTTATTCATTGTGAGATTAGAGAGTGAATTTCAAGTTTTAAAATTCAGCGTCCAATTTGAACTTGGTTATTTAGATTTCTTGGTTCAAAGATGGCTTGCCAGTTGACATGGATAGAACACATTTAACCTATCGAAGTGGTGTCTGTACCATGGAATTGTTCAGTTCTCGTGTAGATGATGCGGGTACATACCGTTGTGAGGCAACTAACAGTTTGGGAACAGATTACACCGAATGTACCATCACCGTGCAAAGTAACAGTTGCTCTTTTAATTTCGTGTACGTTCAATCAATTGCTATGAAAAAAAATGAGATTATAATCATCACTCTTTTAGTTTTATTACTTTAATTACGTATTCAACCTACCAATTATCGTTCGTGGTACTAATCCATTTATTAGACTTTGAAATTTAGTTGAGTCTCAATTAATTATTATCGAAATGTTCGAGAATTTTGAAATTTTGCCATTTTTAGAAAAGATGTTTTTTTCAAGGTAGATCTGGTGAATCAGTACCGATAAAACCACTTCATTCACGACGAATTTATGACACACTGGGTGTGGGGAATATTGAACGTTCACAATCTAGTGCTGATATTATATTGGGACACAGTATTAAGACATCAATACTGCAGTCACAAGATGATTCAACTGCAAAACATGCCGATAAACTGCCCACTTTCATATCAAAACTGTCCAGAGTTACTGTAAGTGCGGGCGAACAAGCTGAATTTTCTTGTGTGGTGAGTGTTATTTTATTTAAATCTAAAATTGCTATGTCCCAAAAAATATCCAATTCTTAAAATGTTGACTGAGAACCCTTTTACAGATAGATGGGGATCCAGAACCTCTTATCGAATGGCTCCACAATGGTGAGCATATCACCAGTGATTCTCGGTTAAAAATTTCTTTTGTCATGGATCGAGCTTCACTGTTAATCAGAAACACGAGAAAACAAGACGAGGGCGAGTACTGTTGTAAAGCTAGTAATTCAGCAGGGTCAGAAACAAGTAAAGCAGATCTTGTCGTTAAAGAGTAAGTTTTGAGTAAAAATTCTCCCATTTCTAGACATTCCCACAGGTTTGGGAATTCATGGGTAAATTCTAGAATTTAAAATACACACTTCGGGAAGTGACAACCAAAAGGTAGGAATTAACTGAACTAAATGAGGAAAGAGACCAAATTTGGAATAAAATGTTTCAAAAATTTGATATGCACGCCAAGCTTCAGATCTGCTATGTTCAGGAGCATCACAGAAACTGATGATGCTGCAAATGAACCATTAGTAAATGGTGAATTGATTACTGAGGAAGCTAGGCAGAAGCGCGAAACAGCCGAGCAGACTTTGCCAGGTGGCGACACCAAAGCTAGTGAAAAGACCTTGGGAAAAACTAGTAAATCATTACGAATAATTCGACACCTTGAGGGCGTCCAAGTTGCTTCTGGCTCAGCAGCCAGCTTTTCGGTACTATCTTCCGGAAGCGTGGATAAGGTATGTTGCTTGGAAGGCTTTTGTTAATTAACAGTTTTATGGATGTACTCTTGACAATGTATATCAAGGAAATGGCATATCAGAGTTTCAAATTTTAGGTAATATGGCTCAAAAACGGCAAAGAAATCCAATCAAACGGAAATGTAACGACTAGAGTAAACAATAATGAGTATCGACTCGAGTTCTCCAAAGTATCCCCTAACGATCACGGTATTTACCAAGTGGACTTCTGGCATGATGGCAGAATAATTACCTCAGCTGCATCACTCGTTGTGCTAGGTTGGTTACAAATCATGGTTTTCAGGACATTTCCATTCTAGTTTCACTGCAGTCCAGTTAAAGACTTCAGGAAGCATAATTGTTTAAATTCTATTTCAGATGGACAAAGTGATCCTTCTGTTTGTAAGCTCCCACAATCCGTCACGGCCAAACTTTCAACACCGAGTAAATTTATTCTTGAAGTGGAGAACGCTGAAGGTTTGACAGTGCAGTGGTTCAAAGGATCCAGTAAGGTAGAGAAATCGGATCGTATCAAATCAGTGAAATCTGGAAATGCTTTCAAATTAGATTTTAAGGTTAGATTTAGCACATAAGTTCTCCTTATATAAATTATTTAAATTGTTTGCTTAAAAAAATGAACAGCTTAGAAAGAAAAATTGGTTTTCCACAGTTTTTAACAATTCCATAAAATTTCAGGGTGTCCAACCTGAAGATGAAGGTGTTTACGTAGTGAAAGTAATCAAGGATAAGAAAGCAATTTGCAAATATGCAGCTGCTTTATTGGTCGAATAAGAGTTTTGCTGTCAACGACACTTGTTATCAAGTTACATAATTTCTGTTTAGTACTTCAGCTCGAATGCGTTTATTTCATCTAATTCATCCCAGTTAAAATTGTGATTATTTATGTCACTGTACATAAATGTCGTATAAAACTTTTCGCTTACTATTCATCTTCACAAATCATTCAGTTCTTCGATTTACAAGTTTTTTTGGTGTTGGCTTTTCTACTGTAGGAATGTTAAATTTATTGACTTGAAGTGCATATTGAAAAATACTGCAATGTGAAGTAAAAATACAAAATACATCCCGCAATTTAAATCACCTTATTTTTTAATCAGCGCTGTATCACTGAATAGGATTGCTGATCTACAACTTCGATGCGTAAGACAAAAACGTTCAACATAAAATGATGTGCTCATGACGTATATGTAAATTCCAAAGCTCATGGAGGAACACATTTATAAACTTCAAATCTCGAACCAATGCCTGGTTTTCAAAGGGAGGTGGGAAGGGTATATCTTTCGAGAATAATAAAATTACATGGACGGGGATACCTAAGTAAAACGGAAGCTTGTTACTGTTTAACTACACAGTTTTTGCGTTTACGTTCACCTTACGGATGAGCCTTAAATCCCACTTGCTTCGTTGACAAACTGCAAATTCAAAACCACATTAAGCGAATCGAAAGTGGTGAGCTCAACCATGCTTCTTTCAATTTCAATAAATATTCCACAATTCATGAATGTAAGAAAAAAAAACCAGCAATTATAAACTAAATCAGGTGTAATCAGAGTGTTACTGCCTCAATCAGTGGAGGAAGTCAACATGGAACTTCAACACATATTTGTGATGCCAAGAAATATTTATTGGATCGAAATCTTCGATTTCGAATATAAAATTTCAATAATTTCTTTCTTTTTTAAGACGAACAAAACCACAGCCACGCATTGTAGGTTATATTATAAACAAATGAAAATAATTTATATGCATGTACATTGTGCCTGCTGAACACAGGATATAAAACAGTGAGAAACAAATCCTTCTGACCGAATACACAACCATCATGGTTTCGCATCCGCAGCTTCATCTGTTGAAAAAGAATTAATTTAATTTTTTACCAGCTTAGTTCGAATCACAGCATTTTATAAGAACCCAACAGCTACAAAAAAAAAAAAAAAAAAAAAAAAAAAAAAAAAAAAAAAAAAAAAAAAAAAAAAAAAAAAAAAAAAAAGAAAAAGGAATCAAACCTAACCAAAAGGTTATATCCAAGAACTTAACTACACTTCCAACACTCAGTAGAATACATCACAAAAACTGGTAACACCTGCACCAAATGGCAGTATTTCACCTCATTTGTTAAATGAACTCTTAAAATTTAAGGCCCTAAGATCAGCAGAAGAGTTATATGCTCACTCACTGTTTCTGGAGACGAATGAACAAGGAAGCAAATGCATGATGCAAAGAGGAAGTCAGCAGACAACACAGTGTTTCGCAAGTACAAATTAGCAAAATTCGCATGAAAGATTGACTGATTTTACCATGGAAATATGCAAAAGACCCACTGATTATCTTTCACTTTTCGAATGTTGAATTAACCATTGCAATGTTATATCTGAAAATACTGAAATGGATACACTTATTTATTTGAAGAAGACCATATCAGATATTACGGAGTCTTTCACATCTCATTTTTTTTATGCGGAACAGTTCATAACTTTAAAATTTTCATTCCAAAACTTTAATAAGGGCAAGGTTTCCACTCAAACATTTCTGAAGGGTGTTGTGTAGTTTTCTCAGACGAAAATTCAAATAAAGAAGGGACCTATATTATCTTTTTCTTTGCAAGATATCGAATAGCAACAAATTTCTCTGTTTTGGATTGCTGACAAGTTCCTGAAAGTAATGCTTGTACAGTCAAATAATTAGTGTGTATCAAAATAGGTTTTTTAAAACCTTTAATTCACTGTATTACTGCATAATAAGAGATTCGAGAAGTTTTAAAGTACCTAACAACCACGACTTACATCCGTTCAATAAGTTGCCGTTCATCAAGGGCACCAGGAAGGTCTTTCTTGTTTGCTAATACAAGTACCGGGATCGAATCAAGCTGCGGCTTATCCAGAAGTTGGCTCAACTCATTCCTAGAAGCCTCCAACTTGTCTTCATCAGCAGCATCGACCATAAAAATGATTGCATTGACACCTCGACAATACCTTTCCCACATAGAACGAAATCGAGGTTGCCCACCAATATCCCATAACTTGAAATATGTTTATGTGTCGCAATTACTTAAGTAATAATCAATAAATATATAAGCGGCATAGATTTAATAGTCTGATCGTTGTTTGCCGAATAGAGGGCTGACCAATCACACCTTTCTGCGACAGCATCATTTGGTTACAACTAAATATACTATCTCGTACGGATTTTGGCAGGTGTATCCTTACGAGTATAATTGAAAGACTGTCTAAACGAAGGAAACAGTATATCAAAGTTTTTCACGAGGGAAAAAATACAAATTACAGAGAAATTTGGATAAAGAAAACAGAAAAGAAACAAACACTGAACAGTTAAGGAATTCTCCATTCCAAAAAATTGCCCTTCATCACAATAACTACAAAAAAAAAAAGAAAAAATTCAGATTTTTAGTTCTCTGCTGGCAGATAAATTTCTTGTCGATGACGAAATGACTCGAACACAAAGAAAGAGAAAAAACGCTGAAGTTTCCTATATGGTAACAAATATTCTCAAAGGAACTGCTTCAGCACGAGCTCTTATGTTAGTAGGTGAAGTGACATAACAAATTAGAAGTCTGTTTGGTGAACATCGACCTTTTGTGCATCGTTATGCTAGTTGCTGATGTGAATTAGAACAAATTTTATGGAAAGGAAATGAGCAGGACTGACTAACTCAGGATTAAGTCTTAAGCATATTTATCTTCACGGAAATGGTTTTATCATTTTTTTTCTATGATTTGAAGAATTCTTTCTGTTAATACACCAGTCACAGTGCAACACTGATACTAAGAAAGGTATAGTCTTACTTTAATTGTTACATTTCCTTTCGTGATTTTACGCATATTGAATCCAACAGTTGGGATCATATCATCGGTGAATTGACCACTCTAAAACCTGGCCTTTTTGTAATAAAAAAAGCAAATGAAATAGCGATCAAAGCTAGATAGAACTGGAACTTCCCAATTCATGTTCAAATTGAAAAAGTTACTAAATACAATGCAGTTGGTTAGTACCGCGATAACGTTAACAAATGTAGTTTTTCCAGAATTCTGCAATCCAACAAGCGTTAATTCCATTTCTTCCTTCCAAAATAAACTCCGGATCCAATCCAACACACGATTTATCATCGCCAACATTGTTACTCCCTGAGTGACTCAAATCAGAACTAAAATTTAATACATCAGCAAATGATGTATGTTATTCGCGAGTTTTCCGATCGATTTACAACAATATGGATAGTAGAGCTAACAAGTGGGTAAAAAGTGATAAATAAAAAAAGATGTAATTACCATGAGAATTAGTAGTAAAAATTACCATGAGAATTAGTAGTAAAAAAAAACTGCTGATTCGACTGTGGAAAATATTTCAAAAAATAACACTACTTTGGTCCCAAAGAAAAGAAAGAGGACAGTGAAACACTTTCCGGATGAAAATCCATATGACTGATGAAACGACACCAGTTACCATTTAAATAACGATTATCTGATCTCAGTTATTAAGTCTCATCTTGTTGCAAAAGTATAATCGAGATCAGGGAGAATTCCATCTTCCTAGGCACCATGATATATGAAGAGATCTGTGGAGAAAATACCAACTAAAAGTGAAATGAATAGCGCAAGAATGATGCAGTGGAAATTAAAATTACGCTAACTGGAGTATTTGGATGAGTCTAACGATCCTATTGCTCATGATGGCAAGCGAACTACTCCTGCATATATCGTTATAAACCACCTCAAAACAAATTTAGCAAAAGTGATAAAGACAAAATAATTGAACACTACCATTTCAATTTCACCTGCTAGTAGCTATGATAGAAACTACGTTTTGAAACAAAAAGGACCTCTTCCAATCAGAGTGAGGAGGGAATTAGACTTTGTCCTCCGAATCTACTCACTTGCAAGGAAAATTCCCCTCGAGAGAAGAAAGCTGCTCACAAAACATGATCACTCTTAGCATTATCAGGGAATTCATTTTGCTCTTTGGATTCCTATGCTAACGTCAAAATAAGCATCTAGAATTACAAAAAATTGAAGTGCATTGCTTATCTGCAGCATCAAAGATTTAATCAAATTCCTCGAAAACCGCTGATGGACATAAATAGTTGATAGCTAGCTGCTTAGTTCCTTAACAGTAGGACTTGAAAAACACCTTCTTATAAACTTACCTACTAAGCGTAATGAACAGCCATACGAAAGCCGAAAATAGTCCTCTGGAAATTACATCATGAATATGATACTGGGTAAAAGTGAGAACGTTAGGGTCCAGGATATGTAATGCAGCTAAATAATTTTTAGTAATACCCTTACTTGTATCTTATTAAAATAGAAAGACACAATACGTAATGTTTTATTTTAGCATTGATGATGTGCTATACTACGTAACTTCAAGCAGAAGTTAAGTCTATATCTGCTCGAGTGGCAGTAACGGCAGAATGACTAGTTCCATATGCAGAATACACATATGCTTCCTGAATGATTTTGCACATTTTGTGGACAGTAAAACCAAAGTACTACTCCAAAATTTATTTTAAAAATATATTTGTGAAAATATTGGAAGTCGAAAAACAGTGTCAAGATCCCAGCCCTTCCGTCCTTACTAGTTAGCTACAGATCAACGCGAATGGCTACGCAGCTACTATCCTTCTTTTTTATAATGCTAAACTTCTCGGCGAGTCAATATCTCACCAACAGAACTTCCCGTTCCCAACCACATCTCCACTCCGATACCATCCCACAACATCCTTCCCAGAAAGTAAACGGAAATTAAAGCCGCGGCCCTTAGAACTGATGACGACTGAAGTTCGATTTTCTCATTCTAGTACTATGCCGAGAAATCCCGAGTTCGCAGACCCAATATTAGGATAATCTAAATCCTTCGAACTATAATATGCAGAATCAACACTGAACAATTTGCAATTTCTCCAGTCCTTCATCCAGTTCACGAAATATTAAATTCTTTATTGTGCAACAACATTCACAAGACATTGAAAGCGGAAGTGAATATATCAACGTACGATTATGATATGTTAAGACAAACGAGAGATCCAAGATGAAACAGGTACTATGTAGGTTACATATAAGAAAGATTTGGACGTCCACAAAAACACCGGAAAAAGTCGAAAGTTAAGTGGGGCAAGAATGTACCATAATGTGAAAATGCAAAAATAACATAAGGCAATTAGAACAGGCAAGAACATTTATTGCGAGAAAGATATGGTCAATACATATAGCACGGTATATCTACACGGTTCTGTGAACGATACAGATACCATGCTCATCAGTAAAGCTTGATGATTTAAATGACAAAAGCAAAAGAAGGATAAGGCTCCAAAGAACAGGACTAAAAAATACAACTACAGGTGTAACTAAAGCTATAGGCAGAGAAAATGCAGCCACTCACCATATATTATCATCTATTCATTCGCTTCAATCCAAATTTTCGATTAAGAAACTACGAACAGAATAGACGATATCGTATCCAGTTCAACTTTCACTTATTCTAACTAACAAAATCAAGACTGGCAGAGTATCTATCATTATTGATCATGCTGGAAAAATTAGGCATAAGAAATTTAAAGAATGAAGGGAGATTACAAAATCTGAAACAATATACTTGAAAATGGAAGCAGGATATGCAAAAGTAAAAAAAAATGAAAATTTATCAAGTGTACAGAAGTAATGCAACATAAGTTCATACTGCTAAGAAACAAAGCATCCACTTCTATCTATTTTCAAACTACCTATCTGAGGTAAACAAACCAAAACAGATGATTAAAAAAACAAAAAAAAATTCCCAACACCAAAGCACAGCCACTGTTGCGGAAAAAATGCCGAAATCCAGAACCATCCTCAGCAGCAATGGAAGATAATCTTCAATAATACCGGAGAATGAAATAAACCAAGCTAACATTATGAAATCCTTTAACCTAACCAGTGATTTCCCCACAAAGCCTTGGTGACATCTTCTGTAGATAAGTCGAGAACACTTCCAGATTTTGAAATCTCGTTTCTCTAGAACATCTGATGAACAAACCTCGCTTGTATACAATTAGTTAAAGCTATGAGCACAAATACACAGAATGAATATGCATGTTGAGATCAGACAGAAACTGAGTCTCGTCATCAGAAAACGGTTTAAACATCGGAATGGGAGAACGTTTGTGCTCTTCGTGAATCCATTCTAAATTTTTATGAACATACTCCACACAGTCCGCTAAATCTGAGCTTCCTAGAGGTGACTGAATGCACAATCCTGATTGGTGCTGTCCATCATCTGAAAGCTTTTCCAGATGCCGACATGCATAATAGCATCGAGTTAGAAGATCCGTTAACTCCGCCTAAAAGAATTCATGCGTTCAAATTCTTCAAATTTTTGAGAATACTCTATCCGAAGGATTTACTAAAAGCAACTTGAACAAACTGACTAAACTAACCTGAGGAAAGATGCATTCACCGATACGTTTCATGAAGGAATCGATGCGAGTAGACAGCACTGATCCAAAATCTGTACTTGAATCAGTATCTTCGTCACAAAGTCGAATACTATGAGAAAAACTCTGCGATATATTTTGCGCAGAGCGAATTGAATTGATTACTACACGTTCAAGCTCCTTCTAGAAAAAACTAAGGGGTCGTAAAAGATAGCTAAAACCTATATAGATTTTATGAGATAAGCGTAAGAAAGTATATATAATCCAATTAGCATCTGATCCAAAAAGCTATTTAAAGAGAAAAAACTAAAGTGTAACCAGGTTAGTGCCAAACTGTAACTGTCACAAGACATACCTGCTCGCTATATACCGGACTTAGGTTTGCAAGTCCACAGTTATTTGCATTAGAAATGGAATTCCCAGCACTGTATTCCTTCGCCAATAATATTGCAGCTAAACTATTCAATCTTGTGCTCAAGTCGATTTGTCTAAATTAATTTCCTGATAGAACAACTGATCGACTGCAGTGAAAAAAAGAAAGAATATTTAGTCTACAGTTTATTTCCCAACAGCTGACATGGTTCTATGGTCAGTAGATGATAGATTGATTTGTCATCCATCGGTAGTCGAAAACTTACTGACTGCTGATGAAGCTAGCCTGTTGCAAAGAAACAGCATCAAATCTCAATTGACCAATTAATCTTGGTAGGATCACTTTATGAAACTGCTCTGTTGACGGAAGCTGATATCTAGGTTGCAAAAAGCGAAGCAAATTCCTGAAGCCAGTGCGACTAATTATAGCTGGCGACTCGTTATCCAGAAGTAGCATTATACCAATCTGTAAATTTTTTCCTCCAGACCTTACAAAGCAAAATCGCTGATGAAAGCGCCATTCAACATGATGCTGATAGGTCTTAAAAGGTAAAATGTCCTGAAAACAATGTTTCAATGGCTCGCACTAGCCTGTTCAGACTATTTGCTGAAAACAAATATTACAGGCGATAACAACTTCAGACCCGTGAAACCTGGAAAAACCGAGGTGGGAAAATAAATTTGCTTCGGCAAAAGTCCATCTATTTTAGGTTCAATCCAATGAAGAAAAAACCAGTAAGATGATAGTTTTATCGACTTTAGAGGAAATAAATTCACGTAGAATCTAAATAATTCCATAGCTACCAAATTCATTTGTCGATTTCCAAATTTAATTTTTTCTTCCCCACGATTTCCAAGTGACAACAAATTTCTAGATTAAAAACTCGAAACAGCACAATGAGATTTGACTGAATACTATCATTTAGTGATTGAATTATCCAAATTCAGGCCAACCTCCTCAAGGTTATTGCATTGTATTCCTTAAAGAGAGGACCACAATAACACACGGCCCTTACTCTCGCTCCTTTCTAGATCACAACGGTTTCGAAAAGATGTCCTTGTAGAAAAACCCTTTTATTGCCGACATATCCTATTCTGATAGCATAGAGGATGCTATTCCTAACAATAGTTATACGCACAAAAAATTTTTAAAAAAAAAAGGAAANNAAATTTTTAAAAAAAAAAGGAAGGAGGTGATGGATTGCAGTTCCAGTTCTCTGGCCAAAACACTATTCCCTAGATTCAAGACAACCCTTTCAAGAACATTAATTCTATTGCGGTTCGTAAAAACAGGCCACCAGATATAAACAGCAGTGAGGAACTAAACTAACCTGATCTGAAATTCTTTGTGCATCTGGATGGTCATCGGGCCATAAATTTCCTCTCAATATCCTGGTTTTTTCTGCTTGTTCTTTGCGATTTTTGTTTTTCGGTTCCATTCGTAAGTCAACGGCATCGCAACATTCATCAAATTTTGCTTTTTTTTGTTCAGGACCGTTACCCCCATATATATACCGAACGCTGTTTTCAAAGTGTTTGCGCTAGAATTCAAACATTTTTTTTTTTTTAGATTAAACAGTAATCCAATAAATTTAATCTTACAGCCTGCATAATCATCATTATGGAAATGCTTTCATCACGAATACATGGTAATTAAGTATAAAAAATTCGCCACACCCTAATATCGAATGTAGTAGCAATAATGTTAGCGACCGAATGGCTCGTCACATCTTTTGGTTTACTTTTTGTCGAATTATTTTGCCCATTGTTTAAGCACTGATTTTCTGAAAACAGCATGATCTTAAAAGAAAAAGAAAAAGAAAAAAAAAAAAAAAAAGGAAAAACTGTCCTTCTAATTCAAACTTCTCAAAAACCAATGGCAAACCTTGCTTCGCAGTAGGACTATTTTGTCGTGCGGCTTGTAATACTTGGTATTCACTGGAATGACAGCTACGCAAATGACGAATCATACCTGTGGTACTGAAATCCTGAATATATTTATCCAAAGGTTTTTTGTAGTTAGCATTTAGCGATACTGGAAGACGAGTCAGTCTGCGTTGCTCTAGGATTTTTTTTTAGAAACCTTTACTACAATCTAGTAGATCTAGGATTCAACTGCTTTTATTACTATAGTTTATATTCCCTACCTGCTATTCGTAGCTTTAATCCTCTTGCAACATATTCTGCACTCAGCAGCTTGTTCTTCACTTGGTAGCTGGATGAAGTATTTCCACACCTTAGCCGTTTTCATAGTGGAACCACCCATTCTAAGTCGTTTTTGACAATGTCCAGTATTAACAGTAGCACTTGAAGTTCTCGGTAAAGCAGAACCAGTAAATTTTTGAGCGCTGAAATGGATGGGAATACAGAGGGTCAGGGCAGCATGCCTTGAACGCTACAAGTGCCTGCGAAACCGTTTGTTTTCCAGTATAACTATTAGCAATAAATTGTTTACAGACACCAGCAACATTGCTGCAACCTTTAACTGCTCAATTTCGCACCAAATTATTTTCTGAAATGAAGTCTTGAGAACCTCATGAACCGTAGCATTCTTATTTACTAATTCTCACGAGAACATGATGTCTCTCAAATGTCTTGCAAAAAAACTGGATTCACAAACAGCTCACAGAAATTCAAAGTCGTTTGGAGATACGACCGTTAAACTAGATAAAATAATAGGGAAAAACGTCATTAGCTACCTCTTATTAGGCTTGAGCTGAAGGTGAAGCCTACATCCTTCTCTTCCCCATCCTAAAGAAGCATATGAATGATCTCCTATTCTAAAAAATAGGTTCAATTCATCTTCTATATTTACGAATGCAAATATATACAATCATTATGGTTTAGCCTCGCTAGCAGTGTATTAGAGCGCTTATTTATAACAATGTTTATAATTCCCACATCTATACTGTGATTTCAGTCTGTTTAACACCTTCCTTCACAGAATTACTACTATAGATAAGACATTACCAGGA
This sequence comes from Setaria equina, assembly GCA_003012265.1. NCBI lineage: Eukaryota > Metazoa > Nematoda > Chromadorea > Rhabditida > Setariidae > Setaria > Setaria equina. The sequence continues at coordinate 107,811 of PQVD01002686.1, forward strand.
TTCATCCCTTCTGGTATCAGCTGTTTTATGATTGATTTGAACCACAAATATCCAATGTATCACCTATTACGCGTCTACTTATATTTTCAATCTTCAATAAGGAATAATAATTATATAGTTGAATAAAACTTCTGATCTTCATTCAGCGAAATCACAACTCTTCCGGTATATATAATGGTATACGTATACTTTGAAAAAATTCTTAAACTAGAAAAGAGAGGAGAACTCTATTTTTGTTTGCTAATGAATACGGGAGTTAAAGACTGCAAAAGCTTCGCTAAAGTTCAGAACAATAAGGAAGAAAAGCATCGAAAGTTCCACCATGACCCATGGTACAGTTGTCGTTCACCATAATACAACAGCTCGCGATTTCAAAACAGAACTATACAGAGTAGAGATGAACACTGAACAGTTTTTGTAACTATTGAACATACTATGTGGTTTAAAATGATTATTTTAGTAGAAACTAATAATTCAAGGGGAGAATTAAACCTGGATAATCGAGAAGACAACTCATTTTTGTACAAAATCGATGGAAAGACAAGTTCTCTGCAAGACTAATTATTTTAAGTAGAAGGGTACAGAAAAGACAGAAAGTTTGAAACATCGAAAAAGTGAACAAGATGAAACAATGGGTCATAAAATGTGCACAGAATAAAGAAGCCTCACCGGATAGCAACCTCTTTCACCTCGACAGAAACAGAAACCTGTTAAGGTGAAACAGTTGTTATCCGGTACACATTTTTTTAAAAATCTTATCTCAATTAGAAATGATCCATTCGCTACAAAAGTTCTCAAAAAACTGAAATGAAAGGAAAAAAAAAAATGGAACGGTAATCTACATTCGCTTTAGAATATGTACAACAAATTCCCACATTACTATCAAACGAGTATTGTATTCTAAGTTTCTGATTTACTGGACCCACCTTTTCATAAAAAAAATTCTGGAGAATTCAACTAAAAAGAATAAAAGACCATTTGGTCAACGCATAAGAAGGACCTACTTGGCCTTTCCCGCACAAACAGAAATATACACGTGAAATTTTTTAGACTCTGGTTATCTGTCCATCATTTTGCACTTCACACCGTTTCTTGAGTTTCACCGAACTTATTTGCGCAACTGCCATTAATCTCTTTCCCGATGGATATTTTATAATATTAAATTCTACATTTGAAATAAACAAAATCAAGAATTGCAAAAGCTAGTTTACTGTAACTGGGATGTGAGCATAACGTTCTTGAACTCTTACAGTATTTCAAAATAATTCCGTAAGAACCAAGCGAATTCATTTGCAACACTTGTACAAACTAAGAAAACTTGGAAAAGGTCCCTAATCTTATCTTGATTTATATGTTAATTGATTCAACTGAGTAGAACCTTGGACGTGGATAAAGGACTGGAATTATTGGCAACCATACTTATCAGTTCTTTGGATACCTACTGAAATTCATCCAATATCTATGATCTTTAAAAGCATATATCAGCATGACCAGGTCAACGACCGCACGGAATCTATTCTGAAAAAACGATTAAAACTAATACGACCAAATATGGGAAGTTCAGAACGATTAGGAACAAGCTCATTGCAGAACTTATTTCAGTACGGGATTTCTTGAACGACTTAATTAACGGATCATGACAAGATGAGGAACTAAATGCTGGAATCATGAAACTGGAGAAATGAGAGAAATGAACTGCAAAAAAATAAAATAGCGATAATGAATGAAATGGGCTTCTCCGAAAATGAAGCATTTAAGTTATTTGGTTCAGTTCAATAGTCATTATCAGAGTGTGCCACCAAAATGCATTATTCATACAATCGCCCCCATCACTGTCAATGATATCGATTCCATTAACATCATCATTATGATTATGAAATAAACCGTAATAGCTGTCAGTTGCAGCATCACCGTTATCACTTCGTGTCATCATCATCAAATCAAAACCGGTAAAAAATTCTTCAAAAAAAGTATTTGAGACGAACACGAAGAACAATGTCTATTTTCTAAATTGCCTATCTCTACGAGAAACGACACTATAGCTGCTTCAAGCTGTCGCCTATTTTCTATTTTAAGTATTGGGTAAATGCTGATCGGAAAGTGGGTTGTAGATGAATAAAGGAGCGGCAGAGGGGGAGGTGACTGTAGAGGGGACATGCCCATGGCGTGGGAGCGGCTGAGAAGCAACCGGCTGGTGGCTCGCTCGACTGCTTCCTAAAAAGCCTTCTGAGAAACATAAACAGGATGGAGGACGAAAGGGGACAACTCATTATAGACACCAATCATCCAACGGACAAGTGTCGAACCTATCATTCGATTCTTGAAACCTTTTCAAAATATCCGGATACCCGAATGGTCACAAGAGCAACTTCGGAAATGCCTACATTATTTCTGTAACAACACTTACAATTTAATCACAACACGTTATGTTCAGATAAACATCTTACTGAATAACATTAGACAATCATCATATGGTCATTGTAACACCTTGAAGGTCGCCGGAAGCATCCCCGAGGTGCAAAGCAACTTTCTGCAGAAATCCCCCTCTAGGATATTTTCATAACAAAAGAGCGATGAGAAGATAATCAGCTAGAATGACTTGTAGAATGCTGCTACAATTGTATTTGTTAAGATGAAAAAAAAAAAAAA